>BMAW01028941.1:237089-261485 GCA_019974015.1 Nephila pilipes | reverse complement strand
TTCTCTGTCAACATTCCCAAATATCCCACTGTTTGTTCACTTTTACATCAAAATGAGTTATTGCAGATAAAAATCCAATTTTGTGATGCCACAGAATGGCAACAACCACACTCGCTCAATAATAATTAACCTGGATAGCGAAAGAAGCACCTAAAGTCGGTTACGACGACACGGTATCAACTCCTAATGAGACTTATTGTCCGAAAAGGGGATGATATGCCTTGATGGAATAAGAAGACAAAAACAAAGATATTCCTAAGGAAGACACTTGAAGGTCATGGTTTGGTTTCTGTTATGACAGTGTGTGCTAGTTCTAGAAATCTGTGGTTGCGTAGTAACAGAAATAAGAGGACTCTTCCTTTTTGACCTAATTTCACTAATGTCTATTTCTCAGATAAAAAGTTACTTTTTTTCTACTCTAGTTCTAATTTCTTCTCGGGAAAAAAATATTAGTAAGTGCTATTTCATAATTTTTAGCTTTCAAAGTACTTTAGGGGAGGAGTTTCTAACTATCAATGTCATGGCGAGATTGAAATGTTGTCTGGAAAATTCACACTTGTTCTATGGGTTATAAGTAACTTTGTGGAGTGTTTTTATTCGTGTTATATATAATCAGAATTATTTAAATCAAGAAATCCATTAATATAATGGTAAAATGTTTTTCCTTTTAATTCTGGGAAACGTAATTATCTTAGTTGTATTATTGATATAATACAGATTTCCAAAGTATAGATATTGAACAGTGGCTCCCTACGGGGGTGGTATCGCCCACCAATGGGCGCTGAAGATCCTTGGGGCAATACTAGCAAGTATGAGTTAAACGCTTGAACAATACTAAAAATCATCGAACAAATGTTTCAGCAAATAGTTCTATATATTTTAACACACTCTGTCCGTATTAAAATTAAGTAATGATACATTATATTTTAATTCACAATACTTTTTTGGCTACTAGTACATGATTGAGTCGGAGCATGCGCAGTGATCCACAGTTTGAGAACATATATTCTGACTCAGACATCAAGTCTCCGCAAATCAGATTATGACTTTTTTTTTTAGATATTCCACCTAGAATTTCAGAGCATAATGTCAATCCAATCTTTCTCACTTTTCTTCTCAAAGCTAGATTATTACTTTGAATTGCATGGAATAAAATGAAAGCGAAAGAGTGAAAAAATTGAATATTTCAGCGTGATTACCTTCTTTTTAAGACTGTTGGAAGTATTTATATCGGTTCTAAAAATACACAAATACATTATTGATTTAGAGAACGGGAGTCAGTTGTCAGTTTTACATACACACGCACCCCTCCCTTCTCACAAAAGAGGTGCCTTTTTTTCTGACAAGAGGGGGATGAAAAGTTTTTTAAGGAGTGACGTAATACTATCACATTATTGATATCCCACTAAAAATTATAAGATAATAGAATATATATATATATATATAAACAAACTTTTGCGTACCTTTTTAAAATTACTTTTAAAATTCATTAGAATCTTTAAATAGCACATTAGCATAATTCTTTTCCCTTTAATAAATATATTAATTTTAAGCAATTTGCATTTCACCACTAGAAAGGCTCAATATGTGAATGTATCGAAATCAATATCTGAAGGGAAAAAAACTTAATTTTTTTATATGGACAATTAATCTATTTTTAAAGAATTAAATAAGCCACCCAGAAATAAAAGTTATATTATGTATAAACGTTTTAAGTAACCTTTGTTTAATAACCCATTATTTTATAACTATTTAATAACCAAACAATTCATGATTTTATTAAAATTATATTCTAATAATAAGAAGAGTATTTCTTAAAGTATTTTTTTAAAAAAATGAGAGTGAAAATTAGAGAAAAGACATAGTTAAATGTTTATATTTAAAAGATCTAAAATATATTTATACAGCACTTGATTTATATGATACATCTAATATACACCAAAAAATATGCGATGTAGCTCTAATGAGAAACTTTTGCATCCACACAAGTACCACATGAACATGATACGTAAAATGTGGTTCCATGAATTATAAATGTCATCAGGACAAAACGTTTCGGCGAATTTATCGTACCATTCATATGCATAAGAGTGTGTAAATCGGAAATAAAATTCATGAATTTTAAATTAAATCTCCTTAATTTAAATTGAGATTATTTTACCCAGTCTCCGGAATTTTACACTCGTGAAATATATATTTGCATATATTGATTACGAAGAATTTATGCCATACTTGGATTATCAAAGGATTATTAAGGACAAATTTCCTAATTATGAATTATAGTTTATATGCAAGAGAGAGAGACGTAAACTTTTCCAAATACATCACTCTACTAAGTTCCATAACATCTCGCCTAAAGTGTGTTGTTTTAATTTATCGGTAGAAGGTGCTTATGAAAGCCCAAGAAAGTTAGGATGGGATTGCTGAGGGATGATGGACTTGCGCTCCTGGTGAGCATCCTCCCTAGGGTTAATGATCCTGAGAAATATATCACTGCAATAAAGAAATGATATATTATTCAAATACATTTCAATTGTGTTTATTGAATATAAAGTGCCATCCTGGGTCGTCTGTTACAAAAATTCAGAAATGAGTTAGCAAAAAAAATCGAACAGCCTCATCCCAATAGGGCACCTCACACTCAATTAATACTCTTAAAATGTATTTGAATAATATATAATATCCTTACCACACAGTGACATATTTCTCAGGATAATTCATCCCTGTAAGAACATACACAAGCTGTGCAAATCTATCATCCTTCGAGTGTAGGAGAAACTATAATCATCCCCTAACTTTTTTGAGCTCACAAAAGCGCCCTCTGCCTTTAGACTATAACAGTGTGATACCCGATCTGATTTTGCGTAGCGCTAATTTAATTCCTAATTCAATAAAAATTTGTCGATTTCTTTTTTTCAAGAAGAAAAAAATCAGAATAAAAAAAAGTAAGAATGACGTAAAACATTTTAGATAATGAAATAAGTAAATAATCAAAACTTAATTACACAAAATCATTAATATTGATACGACTAATTGACGATTCTGAATATTTTGAAAATATTATTTATATTGAAATAATCTCTTCACAAATATTCAGGATGCTATTTGATCCACAAAATAAGACAGTTAAAACAAGAAATATAATGATTACTATACTCGTATTTCGCGATCACAAGATTTTACTTCTTTCGCATTATTTTCTCTAATATAGAATTATTTTAATCAAATGTATCATCTAATTAACAAGACATAAGCTCTAAATAAAATTGTTAGGCAAACAAATTCAACTAACGATTATACATTTCATATTTAAATTTGATCTAATTTTACTGAAAAACAATTAAATTCTATACATAAAATGGTAATATTAATGTTAGAAATATTTTCCCATGTATGTGTCTCTCGATTGTATATTCTTATTTAAAATATCTCTCAACTTATTAAACGATTACTTTAAGAAAATAATTTTATTTTTTAAAGTTTCAATACAAATTTATTATATATTAATCAGTAAAATAGAAATAAATTAAATTTTCAATTGGATGCAATATAATCATCAAAAGCAAGACAAAAAATATTGACACTCCAAAAACTCAAGTTTTGTATAAAATCCTCATAAATATTTGCATCTTAAATTATAGGGGTGTAAAAAATTACAAAAACTTATATATTCAGAATCTTTGCTTAAATTAGTTTACTTATCTATCTTTTTAAGGAAAAAAAATTCATTATTCTAATAATGCAAAAATATTGAAAATAATTCGAGATAAAAACCAACGTTTTTACATGGTGGCAAAGTTTCTTAAAATAAATTATTGAAATATTAGTTAAAAATTGTCGCAAACGTCTAAATATTGCATTGTTAGGCGAGTAAGAACGATTCCCAAAATTTCAGAGCTCTAACTTAATGGGAAGTTGGTTAAATTAACGATCGAAAATTTGATGACACACAGACACCAAGTGAAATACAGAAAAACCTTTTAAAAAATATGTATAATTTGTTAACTAGAATTACGCAATTAATAATTATGATGTGTGCAAAGGAAAATATCTTCTCTTTTCTCTGTATAAAGATCATAAATCAAAGTCGATATTTAACGTACTCCACTAAAAACTTCACACATTTTTAAAAAAGAAAAAAAGCCATTCTTTAGTCTCTTAAGTGGAAATAATATATTTTTTTCCTACCATTATAACCAGTGCATCGATTTCTAAATCAAAATGTCTGCGGACCAAACTTCTCATTTTTGTTCTAGCTCACCATCGTAAAAAAAAAAGAGTATTCTTTTTCTTCAATATTCAATAAAATATACCTCCAAACCTAACTTAAAGAGAAGAAGAAGAAGAAAAATAGAAATACAGCCGGCGATAAAAATGAACTGAATCGATATCGTCTAGAGTAACAGCATGGAGAGAGATAGACACAATTCTTCGTCGACATTGAATTCTAACTCCCATTTCTTCCTTTCGTAGAATAATAAAGGCGAATCTCATAAAAGAAGAAATGTTTTGGAATGTTTTCCTTCGAGATTAGACTGTGGGAAAAGATATTATCCAGCAATTCAGCCACAAGCGATGCTTATAGTCACCGAAAAGTGAGAAAAACGCAATGCATTGGGAAACGCATTTAAGACTTTTGAGCATTTAGCTACGTGAATGCGAAAGATAAGGTGTAATTCAAGTATACCCCCAAGCGGTATTTTTCCATTTCCAAAGGAAATGATTAAATGCATTCAGGGTGGAAGGAAGGGAAAAAATATAGTATGTTTGAATTTCCTTTATTTTATGGTTGACTTTAAGTAGCTGTGCATTGTATCTGACGAGGTGAAACTGTAGCAGATAAAGAAAGAGAGTGCGATATACTTTTCTTATGCGATGCAGTTTCCGTTTCAGAAACAGTTTTGAAAGAATAAGGTGTCTATGACATAAAAAGAGTTATTTCAGCATTCATGCAATAATTACAGTAAGTAGTTTTTTATGTACAAGTAAACTTTATATGTAAGCATTAAAGTGCTAATTAAAATCTTTTTAAACATGGATATTTAATTTCAAAGGTAGTCAAAGATCTATTCAGATATATATATATATATATATATTTGCTATTTCTCCATTTCCGAAAGAAATTGTTAAAATCATTTATATTTGAAAGGGAATGTGCTTTTGAATTTACTTTATTTTTCGGTTATTTTAGCAAAGAGTCATGGTTGCTCATCGCGTAACGTAAAACTGCAATAGCTAACCAACGGTTTCCCTGCGTTGCAGTTTCACTGCTGCAGGGAAACCGAACTCAATGTATTGCAGGTTACATATTAGAAATAACGGTGAAAAAATAAACTCCGTTAATACTCAAAGTCGCTAGGAGGGGAGTTAGTTAATGCAATTTACCGTAATTCTTCAAAAAGGCTTATCGTGGGCCCTTTTCATGAAGTAAGAATTTGACTGTTTGTTTTTATTTATTTTTTATACAAGACAAAATGGCCCAAATTTTGGTCCTTATCAAAGCTCACGGAATTTCTCTGTGGCCTTATCATGATAAGAAAGTAATTTAATTGTAAAAAAAATGTTGTTCATGTTGAATTAGTTATTACTTCTATAAAAGTAATCTCTAAGCATTAAGATATGAGAAATTTTAGCGAACGAAAGTAAGTGTAAAAAAAATTTAAAAAGTTATTTGCAAAGTTTTTTGCTAAGAACAGATTTAGCCACCCAAGATGTGCTTTTTTTATAATTATTATTAAATTACTCAATTAAATATAAAAGTTAAAGTAAACTTCGAAATATCGAGAAATGGACACTAGTAAACTTTTCCGGTGTTAAAATAAAAGGAAACGATGAATTATTAAATTGAATATATATAAGCTAAATGTTATTAAAATTAAAGCTAAAGATAGATAATTAATAATATTATTATATCAGTTATATGTAATTAAAATTAAAGCAAATGATAAATTATTAAATTGAATGTATTTAAGCTAAATGTAATTAAAATTGAAGCAAAAGATAAAAAATTGAAAAGTGATCCAACAATAAGTGAAAAACAATAGCCCTTTGGGTGGCTAATAATAGTAAATCAATATTAAAATCATTTGCCGCCCCCCCCCAAACATTCCAAGAAGAAAACCAAACAAAAAAGACGCAGTTTGAAATTCTTGAGGCAAAAAGAAAAAAGGAAAGAAAGAAAAAGCTGCCTCACAGCTTAAAATTCTGAATAATGTTATTTATTTTCAGTCATATCTTGATTCTAGTTTACATATGATTTGAGGTATATATAAATCGATAAGTAAATAAAATACTTAATTTTTTTTTATTTATTTCACTTTAATCCAATAACAAATTGTAGGAAATTTATTACGACATATTTTTGAAAATTGAGTTCATTAGTGGTGAAAGCAAGTGTCAAACGTATATTACATAAATTTTATTTCAATCCAATAAAAATTCAGGAGAGATTTATTATGACGTATTTTTGAAAATTAAGTTCGTTACTGGTGAAAGCAGACATCAAAAATATACGTAAAAACAAGATAAATTTTTGAAAAGTGGTCAGGTACGACATTTTTGAGTTAACTGAAACAATAGCCCATTGGGTGGTTAAAAACTAAATTGTGAATAAAAGTTTCATTCATCCGTTCGGTGATCATACGTGATCACATGATTTTTCCTTCACGGTATCATATATATGACTAGCTTTTCCCAGTCTTCAAGCCTGTAATTACACCGGTGTGATTTCAAATCGGTTTTTTTTTTAAGTTTATACACATTTATGAATTTTTTATTATGTATTTTACATTTTATGTTTTATTACTTATATATTTTATTTATAATATTTTATTATATTTATTTATAATGTATTTTACATTTTATGTTTTATTACTTATATATTTTATTTATAATATTTTATTATATTTATTTATAATGTTTATATTTTATTTATTTATTTATTATATTTTAAATTTTATTTATTCATCTTACGTATTCATTTTATTTATTTTTCTATGTTTATTTAAAATATTTTATATTTTTATTTATTAATTATATTCGTTTTGTTTTATATTGTTATATTTATTGTTACTATGTTTTATATTTATTTCAGCATATTTAATTGCGGTAATGATTTTAAGGGAATTTTCGAATGAAATTAGGATTAACAGGTCTAGAAAAGCGCTTCTTTCTCCTTTTGCCGGTCCTACACTGGTTGTGAAATAAATTTTGAGATTAACAGTGCCCAAATACTACTGTTCTAATAAAAATGAATGAAAAATTAAATATGAAATAAAGTTGGAAAAATAACTTAGAAAAATGCTGTAAAAATATTACCTAAGAATAACATTATATCCAAACAAATGTATATTCTGATATCTAATGACAATTAATCTTAGGCTTACTAAATATTAAATTACTAAATATTATCAGATGCGAAGTCGAAGAAGAAATAAACATAATTTGTAGCTGTGACATTCATGTCTCAATAAATGTATTTTTAAATGCTAAAAATTTTGAAACTAAGGTAAAAATTTCTTATTAATTCAAGTAACAAACAAAAAGTTATTTTTTTAAAAAAATATAACATGAAATTATAACACATCAATCAATAACTCCCGAGACTAACCCAGAGATGGCGCTCGTAGTAAACCAGTAACCAGGTCTTTCTAGAGTACTAACCTTTGCTTGAAACGTGTCAAAATTTTAAGTCGATCGGACCAGAAACAGCTGAATTATCGAGGTTGGAGTAAAGTCGTTTTGTATGTTGTTTAAAAAATGGAAAAAACCGAGTTTCGTGTTCTCATAAAACATTGTTTTTTAATGAGTAAAAACACCGTGCAAGCGAAACAATGGATTGAAAAATGTTACCCGGACTCTTGTCCATCAAAAGCAACGATTTGTCGGTGGTTTGCCGAGTTTAAACGTGGTCGTACCGACACAAATGACGCGGAACGCTCGGGTAGACCTGTGGAAGCCGTTACACCGGAAAATGTGAGTGAAGTGACAAAAATTATAATGAAAGATCGTAAAGTGAAGCTCCGTGAGATTGCTGAGATGACACAGATATCATATGGAAGTGTATTTACTATCCTTCATGAAAAATTGAGCATGAAAAAGGTTTTTTCCAAGTGGGTGCCGCGATTGCTTTCGATGGAACAAAAACAGCAACGAGTCGGTGATTCAGAAAGCTGTTTATCGCTATTTACTCGCAACAAAAAAGATTTCTTGATAAAAAAAAAAAGATTTGGAAAAGCGTTGGAACGATTGTATCACCCTAAAAGGTGATTAACAAAAGGTGTTATGTTGATGAATAAAAAAAAATTTTGCAAAAAAAATGTTGTTTTCAATGTTAGTCTCGGGAGTTATTGATTGATGTGTTAAATGGCAAGCAAAAACAAAAAAGGAAGTTTGTGACTCCCGCCCGACGCGGGCTTCCTCTTGTGCCATAACTAGATTCAATTATTAAACACTAAGACACAATAACTAATCAAAGAGACACTAGAACAATATTTACGAAATTTATTAACTTCTATTTACTATGACAACAACTCACTATGCTCTCCCGGGGAATATTTCCATTAACTAAATTCAACCCACCAATAGTAATCCAACAGACTCTTACCACGAATCCTTCCTCGACTGCAACTCAGACTCTGGATCAACTGTTGAGAACAACAGCAAATTGACGTCTTATAGCAATATTTAATCTAACCCTCTATTTCAACCTCTCTTTCTACTCCTCCTTCCGCTTATCTATAACTTCAGCTTCACTTCTCCCACAGCCTCTCTATCGCGACTTTCAGTCGGAGTTTATATATTTCCTAACTCTCCCGCTTCACTTCATTTCTACCTGCTTTACATAATCACGTTTCATTTTTGGTTGGGCAAAGGTTGTTTCGCAAAAGCAATCAATCTCAATTAAAAGTCCCCAAGGTTAGTGAAGAGAAACCGGGAATAGCCCAATGTCACAAGTTACCTAATTATTTATCCCTTGTTTATCTTTTCATACGTAGTACTTTGATTTTTTTCTCTCATCACACAATCAATTAAATCATAAGAAATACCCTAAAAATAACTAAATTTTCCAAAATATTTTTATTGACTTCTTTTTACTAAGTATATATACAAAATTTACTTCTAAGTATGTATACAAAATTTCGCAGCTCTAGTTGCATTATTTAACGAATTGTTTAAATTATCTTTAGAAATGAGTAAATTATTTCATTCACCTTTAAAATTTAAATTGCTTTTTCTCAGCTTTTTATTTTTATATATGGTCATGAATTTAAAATACTAAGGGTTTTTTAGTGATCAATGTAAAGTTTTGAAATTTTATCTGGTTGTTTTTTGTATAACATGTTTGATAATTCTCGGTATAGAGAACGGGCTTAGACAAATAGTTGGTTTATTAAAAATCCCAGATATAGATGTTTTTTTTTTTTTTTTTTTTTTTTTTTTCTTTCTTGTTTTCATAATGTCTGAGTTGCAAAATATTATAAAAGTATTAATTAACAATATCACATAAAATCGTGAGAAACGCTTCTATGAAACTGATGGGGAAATGTTACGAAACGTTAAAATTTCCTGTAGTAATGGGAATTTTAAGATATTGAAATACATTTTGAAAAAAAATAATAAAGTTTCAAATAATTATTTGTTTGAAAATGAGATTTTATTTTCAAAACTGCATATTTTTCGTGTGTTTATAAATTATGAATACAAACATTTTCTTATAAACATCTTATTTTTTTCAAAAAAAAATTTCACAGTATATCATGTCATCTTAAAATACTTCGCAGAAAATTAACTCTTGTATAAATCAACACCTCATACAATTCTGCATACAACTGCAAAACCTTTCCAAAGAAAACCATCTAAAGTCGCCAGCTACACAATCCAAAAGGCTACCGTCAAGACACTCCCACAATGTCCAATCGTGTCTTTCATTACCAAACACCAACCATTCCGGCACTGTTACTAAGCTTATTCCAAGCAATTCTGACTGTCTGCCTAAGCCAGCTTTCCGCCCTCATTTCGAATAGTAACCCCCCACCGAAGGAAGTAATGAGCAAGCTCTAATTGCTCCTGATGTGCTCCAACTTCCAACCACCGAGCCTAATGTAGTTAGTGACGAATGTCATTTAATCGCCTGTTACGATCCTGCCAGAATAAGGGACGAAACCCTAATGGCCATGACGCCGACACTGGACTCCATTCTGCTGTCTTTCCCTTTTGCAGTGGTAATAATGGAGTCTGCATAGGTTCAAACGGTTCGCCACGTTGCCGGGGAGGGATATTGTGTCCCGAAATTAAATGGAACGGGGTCTTAAATGATTACAGAGGGGTTTCGATAACGCCGGGAGGTTGGAAGAGAAAGTTTTTGGTGTCTGCTTGGACGATTTATGTAATATGCTGATACCTAGCTCGAACTGATTCGATTTGATTTGTGCAGTATTAGAACAGAACGACGGGCTATTCGCTTTACTCTGTTAGAATATGAATTCGGATATGCTGGTTTCTGTAAATGTAAATGGCCAAGAATACGTCTCTAGTTATGTGTCGTATTTCAAATCGGTTTTAGAACTTAATGCCTGTTAATATTTGCTAACTTGTATAAGAAAAGTATATTAAACATAGCCTAAAGTTATTACAAAGGTTTGATTTAACAACATTTGGAAGATGTTTTTAGATGTCCTCAAATGATGAAATGCAACACATTTACTTGGTGCGACTGTATTTAACTTGTTACACTGAGCTGAAATAAATAATCGCTGAGGCTATAATTTAACAGTAATTTAATTTTATATTAGTTACTGGCGAGGCAGATGGTGCAAAGATCTGTGTGTCCTGTTTTAAACAGTTAGTTCTTAATATAACTGCTCGTTACAAGTAATGGAGTAATAAACTCGTGTCATTACTGCACATACGTAACATTATTGCGGGGTAATTTCAAAATACTGGCAAAGGAGAAAAGAAATTTTTAATATCGGTGTGGTTTGTTTATTCTAAATTCTATCGTCCACCTGTCCCTTTCCTGAATTTAATTAATAGATAAAATGTTAGGAAAATGCAATAGCAGAGAATTTAAATGTATATTTGATTCATTAAAGTTCATCATATATATATAAACACAAATAGTACGCTTCAAGCTCAAGTAACATTCTAGGAATATCCAAAACTAAAGCAAGACATTTAAGGAAAAAAATCAATATCTAAGAAAATTACTAATGATAAAATTAACATTGATGCAAATGAAATAAAAATTACTTAAATAATTAACCAATCTAAAATTTAAGACCTTAAAACCGGACAATCCATACAATTTAAAATAAAGTGATAAAAAAAAAAAAAAACATTCAGAAAAAATGGAAATGATTTAATTAATACTATTTCATACTTTGGAATGGAATATTGTGTATTTGTACAGGTATAATTACTGATCAAATAAACATCACACTTCATTGGATTACATTATAATAAAATATAGTAACAAAAGCCAAAAGTCAGCAAATTCAGAAATTCAACCACAAAAAATAAAAGACAAACATAGAAAACTTCATCAGAATACCAATATAAACTAAACTAATCGTCCAAAACATTATAACACCCTTTAAAACCCTTAACTAAAAAGAGTAATATTAATTAAACAAAAAAATTGACACACAAGTAAACATCCTAAAACATAATACATGTCAAAGAATTTGCAGACTGAAGTATATTTAGCCACAAAATGAGCATTTTAAAATAGATGTTACATAATACGTGAGATACTTTTGCACCGATGTGATTGATTCATTATTTTATTAACCCCTTGACATACAATTAAATGTCAAATTCTACAATGTCACATGTAATGAATGACATTACCAGACGTCCTTTTCATGTCAAGGGGTTAAACTCGCACTAAGGAGCAGTGCAAGGTCTTTTGGTGAAGAGTCACGTAATTTTAATCTTCGGTCAAGTGACGAGGACGACACCTGAGTTGGCTCGCCATTCTCAAAATTACCACACAGCGCTAACGTGAGGTTTAGAACCTCGACAGATTTAGCGTACATCAGAGCCGGAATAAATGGAATATGAAGGTAGATTTCAATTTTATCAAAGCTATTTAAGTAAGTATGGGTGTCCTGATTCGAGTGGAAGGTTTTCCACACTTCAAACAGTAAAACAAATGTTTAATGGACAATGTTAGGGGTTATGTATGCAAAATAAATAATACGGTAATGTTTAAGGCGACAGTACGCATTCAAAATACAATTTTTGGTCAAATTATCAGTTGTTTTTTTCCAAATTCTTAGTCTCGTATTTTATTTTTAAGAATCTGTTTGAATTTTGTTTATATTTTATTTATAAACTAAGTTACAACTGTTTTGATATTACTAGATCAAGAATTTTTCTGGCCGCAAAGACTCTAAAAAAGGATTTTTTAACATGTTTTTTTATTACTTCAAAAGACAAAGTCTCAAACTTTTATGCATCACTGAACCTGAAATTTTATATATAAGGTTTTTTTTTCAAATACTCATGCGAACAATCGATTATTCTCGAGATTTTATATTTAGTAAAAATTTTATATATTACAATAAAGTGAAAATTACAAATGATAAAGAATATTTCGGTGCTCCTATAACTTGAATTACCATAGCTTCCTACGTAAGGGCTATATTATCTAAATAATAGCTTTTTCCTTAGATTTAAAATCCTCACTACACTCAATTTACAAAAGTCACTTATATTTGTATTAAATGCCCTTTGGACAGTAAAACTATGTACTAACAAAACTTTTCTTTGGTGTTCTACCAATTTTGAAGCCCTGTAAGGTCATAAAATATGCATTTGTAGACAAAATTTAGGTTAACTCAAAAAATGGTCTTCAAGGCTATTTTCTATTTTCCAGTACCTATATAACATTTAACTCCTTTAATGAATCATTATAATTTTAAATTGCTTGAAAATATGCATTGATATATTTTATTCACTACATTATATCCTAAATTTTATCTGGTACTTGGATTAATGAGGTTAATTTATATTCAGATCTTAGCTTTTTAGGACATTTTTCAATCCAATACTCCCTATTATATTCGCTACCTTTAATCAAAATGAACAACTATGATATATAGTAGAATATATCATGGTAGAAATGGTTCCAATTTAAAATAGAATATTAAGCATGCATTTAGTTCCTATTTAATTTTTTAAATCTATTTAAATACTTTAAGATGCTTTTGAAATTTAAAATGGATTTATAAGTTACTTATACTTTACATAGAGCAGGAAAAATTATTATTTAGCTTATATTCCCCAGCTAGAGTCCAATATATTTACTAACCATCAAATTACTTTTGTTCCAACAAGTATATTTTTAGATGCTGAATACAGCGAGAACATTTGATATAGTTCCACAGGAGGTTTTCATTTCAGAAAACTAGTTTCCTTTAAGAAATTATGACTCTCAAAAATGCTTATTTTAATCAAATATAATTACCTAGATTTGCATCCCGTATCATTTAAAAATTTATTTATCATATTTTATCTCTGAAGGCAATATTTTCTACTATTGTTCAATAATTCCTCAAAAAGAAGTCATCAATTATGTAGATTCATTAAAAATCAGTATTTGCAAATCTTATTAAAATCAGTAAATATTCATAACGAAATCCCATAGCATTAAAAACATTTCATTCACGCCCCTTCAATTTAATTCTAACTATCGCAATATTTTATTTGATCAAATGAAATCTGCATAATTAATGACACGAGCGCTTTGTTCGAAATTTATAAACAAGTCATATAAAAATTAATTCACAAGTTATTTACTCATTCCACTTTCAAAAGTCTTTCAACCGTCTATTGTGTTCAGCATCTTAATAAATATTCTAACCTTCTGGACTTTATTGCTATAATCAATGCTTATTTATTATAATGTCTTGTGTATTCACTTTCAATAAATAACGTACAATATCTAAGTAATTATTTGATGATGAATACAAGATCTTATTAAGTATAACAAATTCTCGAATTAAAAATAGTGATGTCTAAAACCTGCAAGGATTAATTTGAATATGAATTACTTGATTGAAACTGAAACTTGAAAATATATCCATGAGACAGGAATGGCAATAAAGGCATATTTTATTTTTCAAATTATAACTCATATTAAAGAAATGCTATAACTCTACCACTAAATCATATTTATAATCTGTTATTTAAGTAATTCAGTTTGATTCTTGACTTGATTGCTTCTATCAATTTTCGCTTTAAGAATTTAGAACTTAGAATTACGTGCAATTTTAGTTTAAAAATCTATAACTTGCATAACATTTCCCTTCAAACACTTTTTAAAAAGCCATGTATGAAAATGAAACTAAATATATTTTAGAATAGATGACTTTTTAAAAAGTTGCAAGTTGCTCTCTTTTTCCAATATTTTTTAAAATTTAATTAAATATCAGTAAAAAACATTTTATGGACAAGTGATACATCAAAAAAAAATCACTAAAAAAATAGAGTATTATTAATGTATAAATAATACAATAGTTTTGCAATATATACCAGTATTTAATAAATGAAAAATGCTGATAATGTTCAGTTCTTTTTAAAATGCTACAATAGTATTAAATATGATCAATCTATCACAAAAAAAATCAATAATTATCGAAATTAATTTTTTATCGCCTAATATAAGAGGGTTAAATACATTAGTTAACGCAAAAATTCCAAAGATAAAATCAACAAATTTATTTATTTCATATCGAACATTTTAATTTCCAATGACAACTTTTTAAGCTTGGTCCCGTGAATTTTATGTACTGAATTAATATAAAATTTTCAGTTTCTTATGCTCAAAACAACATTTTAAAAAAAAAAATTATAAAATTGCTTTCCCTTTATATAATTTATCACACATTAAAAATTATATAATATAATTCTACAATTATTTCAAATACTTGTTATCATTTATAACTTAAAAATTTTACAAAATTGCATAAATATTTTGTTTCATTATATTTCTTTTTCATTTGTACTTCAGTCATTGACAAATTAGTATTGATCCAAAACAAAATAGAAAATTTATTACAGATCTATCTTCAAATTATCTAACAGAAACTCACAAGAAAAGAGTAAAATTATTCATTTCTAAAACAACTTTGTGAAAAAACTCAAAATTGCGACTGGGTGAATTATGAAAACAATTTTCCGAATATTAACGAAACTCAATCGAAATTCTGTCAACCAAATAATATAATTAAATGCTTTTCTTTGACGACTTTAGACGAAAAGAAATTAAATTATGAAATTACCACTTACAAAATGGATTACAGTAATGCTTAAAAAAGAATCAGATTTCTTTTTTTTTTTATTTTACTTCCCGAAAAATGGGATGAAATTTGATTAATTAAGACGATCATTGGCATTCCCAGGAATATATCGATCGAAATAGGAAATTAAAGTATTTTAATTGTAAGATGAAAATTAATCATCGTTTTCTTTTCTTCTTATCTTCACACAAGATGGATAAAAAAAATATCCTTTCGCTTTTTTTATTTTAAGAGTGTGAGTCATGATACTGAAATAAAAAACATTTTTAAATGTTACCTATAAAGACAGTGCATATTATTAATGTTAATGATTAAAGAGCATTCGATTCAATGTAGCTCGCTTTGAAATATAAGATTTTCTTGAATAATCCATTATTGGAACACAAAATTTATCAACATAAATTTTATTATTAAAATCTATTTAAAATGCGTTTTGATAGTTTCACAAAATGGAAGAAAAAAAATGAAGATTTTACACACACACACATATATATATAGTAATTCATTATTATTATTATTATTATATATATATATATATATATATAGTAATTCATTATTATAAAGAAATATTCAAAATATTTAAATAAAATTAGTATTAAAGAAAATATTACAATATATAAATATATTACACATTTAAAGGAAAATTTACAGTTGGTTTTCTTAGATTATAGATAAAGTATAAAGAAAGAGCTAATAAACAATTTTGAGTTATCTAATACAAAGAACAAAACAAAAAGAAAATAATTCGAGATAAAAACCAACGTTTTTATATGGTGGCAAAGTTAATTAAAAAAATATTGAAATATTTGTTAAAAATTGTCACAAATGTCTAAATATTGCATTGTTAGGCGAGTAAGAATGATTCCCAAAGTTTCAGAGCTCTAGCTTGTTGAGAAGTTGGTTAAATTAACGATCAAAAAATTGATGACACACTGATACACACACAAACAGACACACACCAAGTGAAATACATAAAAACGTTGTAATAAATACACCACAAAACATTTAAGAAAACGATCAATATACTTGAATGAATGCTATACCTATAAATATGGTAAGAAGTTAAAGTTCAACTCATGAATAAGAACAATCTAAAATATAAAAGGCAAAAAAAAAAAAAAAAGAGAAAAACCATAAAATGACTGAAATACAAAACTTTTAAGCTCAGCACTTGGATTTAGCAGATTTTCTGGTTAAAGAATCTTTCACGAGTACCAAACAAACCCAACAGAAAAATGTTTTAATCCAAAATGGAAGTTCCAACTGAAGCAAGCAATTTCACCTTTTTAGAATGTGGATGTCATGTTCTGTCTTTTCTGTCATGTTTAGGAAAGCACAGTCGTCAAAAAAAGGGAAACTCTTAATAACTTTCGGGATTCTAGTTACAGTAGTATGAAATAGATAAAATTTTATTTCATAAAAGTAAATAAATTACGATGTTGATAAATAATTATCTCACGAAACAGAGCTTTCTCATTGAAGAACGCAATTTCTTACAGAATCAGCAGACTATAGTCTAAATTTCATTCGAGATAGTCCAATAGTTCCGAAGATATTACAGCAAAACTGTATGGGAGCCATATAGTAGTTTACTTTGGGCAAATGTTTCATAATATTTATCAATTCTCATATACTACACGATAAGCAGATGGACAATTAAACATTATAAAGAACCTGATGACCCCTCAAAGTATATTAATTTACACGAACATGAATTCGATCTTGAATATTTCGTTAACTGTTGGTAGAAATTAAATGAAATTTTAGATATAAAATTCCAAGCAAGAATACAATGCATCCAGATATCAATGACTTTTTGTGTGATGCAATTCATTTGTCTTCATAACTGTATTTAACTATAAATATTTTTCACAATATTACTTTTTTCAATTATTTTATGTTTTTGAAATGGAAAACAACTATCTACCGATAGATATATAGATCACTGAAAACTGACATCGATAATAAAATTATTTTCAAAACTTAAGAAGCTTTGTTAATTAGCTTAAGTAACTAATTTAGTGATTAAACTAGTGAATAAACTATGATTTTTGTAAATTAACATTGAAATTTAGTGAATGAAAGAGGTAAAAGATTAGAAAACTCGGACAGATTGGACGTGCGCGAGTTGTTATGATGCAGATATTGTCTTATGCAAACAACATTGGTGCCGGTAGATTAAACAGATATCTTTTATAGGAGATTGGAGTTGAACCCAATATAATGGCTCCTGATTCTTACTCACTTTTTAACTTAATGAGATATGTAGACTTTTCTATTAACCTTTGGTTGAAGTCGTAAAAATATTTTTGTTTTAACATCCATAATACCAATATTGAATTTTGAATATTCTGAGATAAGGAAAAATATATATGTAGTTTGAAGATTTGACGGTCTGATTATTCATTTGATTGATTACTTGGTAACTGAACGTTTATTGAATTTCGATTATTCAAATAAATAATAGCGAAGCCAGAGAGAGTTAAAAATCTAATTTAAGCATATGAATAAGTTTTAGAATCTGATTAATTTCTGCTTAAAACTGTTATTTTTCATTGATGAAACATTATTTCCATTAGAATAATTCAAAGAGTTGTTGTCAATGGATTCATTAATTTTAAACTCATCACATTAGACGAAGTCAATGGTTTAAAGTAGTTTTATAACATGCAACCGAAATATATACATTAAGAATAAGCTATATTACAATCTAGTTATTATTAAAATTATATTTGTTTTTAGGGTAATACATAAAGAAAAAGACCCAAGCATAATCACATATTAACATGAAAATATTTCAAACATCATATATCGGAGTTGATGATTCTAATGAGAATTTCAAAATATAATAAGCAGTTCCTTTATACAGAAAATACTAGTAAAGCAGATTATACAAAAACACTAGATAGTGCACTATTTTCTTCGAATATGTGGAAAACTAATCAAATTACACTTATGCTAGTTTGGGTTCAGGGTTAATTACGTTTGCTACCTTTACTATAAAAATTATTAATTTAGATTCATATCAGTACATCTTATGGCTTCACAATTTCTTAAGAGTTTGTCCCCAACCTATTTTTGTTTCTTTATGTTTCTACTTGAATTTCATTAAGCATCACCAGTTGACTTCCTCAAATACACTAATTACTTCCGAAATAAAAGAAGGTAAAATTTTCCCCGAAAATAAATTCAATATATCGGATAGATTTATCTGTCGTTTTCTAAGTATAACAATCTTAATTACTCAAATATATTCAATGTTGTGTGATTTTCAGTAAAATAATACTTGATATGGAAAGATAAAAAGTATCTCGATTCATATTTAATTAACACGATACTCATCGCATTTAACAAGTCATGATCCTTCTCATTACAAAATTCAATAAAAATTACTTTAAAGAAAATTATTTATGCATGTCCTTCACATTTGTAGAAAAATTATTAAACATTAGATTCATTAATAAAATCTAGAATTTAAAAAATATGTGACAAATTAATTTACACATTTGTCTCAAAGAATGAAACTAAAAATAACAGGAAATAGAATATTTCATCATTAATTCAAGTTCACATCGATGGAAGATTTTATCACGTCGTTATGCATTCAGTATGATTCTAAATATTTCATTACAGTGCTTTGTAGAGATTTAGGAACAATGTTTCTCGAATAACAATGAGTTCCGGATGTAATTGATGAAATTTGTCGATCCAAGTATTTAAAAGAATACATATTTAGCGTTTAACTATAAAATATTGAACCTCCCTTGATTTGGAATTCCAAAACTAACTGGAAGAAATGAAGAGTTTTTACACTCTCTGTGTTATGTGTGCATGCGTGCATGTGTGAAAACTCTTCAAACAAAGAAACAGACAGACAGGCGGGCGGGCAAGCAGACAGACAGATGGATAGATAAAAATGGATTTAAAAATTAAAATGCCTTAAAGATTATAATAATTAAGTAAAAAAAGTGAATTTCATTCAAATTCAGAGTTGTTTATTCATTTCGATAAAAGAGTCAATAAGTATACGTAATTTTACCGAAGTAAGATACGCAGCTCCACCGTCTCGATTACATCAGAAGAGCGAAGAAGACAGAGGCTTTTAATTGTGCAGTTGATTTTATAGGCAGGAAAACTTAGGGATATTTCAAATTCGAGTGGTACTCACTTGGTACAATACGAAGGGATTCTGAGGGATTAACATGCCATCTATCAGTCGATTAGGGATTATTTCTGACAGACTTATGACAAAATAAAAGCTGATTCAACAGATTTTATGATCGCGTGATGTAATAAATAAAAGGATCATTTGTAATTGGATCAGAAAACAGAAATGAATGCTTTACTTTTGAGTTAGAGAATGGGAAAAATTACGAAATTAATATAGTTTTATGTGAGATTATTACACACACACACACACATACATATATATATATATATACATACATATATAATGACTTAGAATTTTTTTTAATTAATTAAAAAATATCAGTTGAGGCGATGTTCAAATTTCCTTGTTGTTCATTCTACTTTACTAGAGAGAGTGAGACCATATCCATATGGCTGGAGATATAACTCCGCCGTTTGATGTACGGTACAAGAATGCAGAAAGGTTCAGAACAGGGAGAATTTTTCCTTACTTTCCTTTTTTGTAGAATGGATTTTTCTCTTTCACATGTGATAGATCACATGGTAGAGTTGTAGAGATTGTGATTTATTTAAATGGTCTCCAATAGCCTAGAAGGGTTTATCCCTACAAATCTTCAATCGTGAGAACTACAAGCTCAGCAGATTTTTATGAGCGTGTGATCGCATAAATTAAAGGATAATTTGGAATTGTATCAAAAAATAAGAAGGAACTCTTTACTTTTCCTTATATATACATATATATATATATTGTTTGTGCGTAAAGAAGTATTTGAAATTCACCAATTGAACATTCATCATGAATAAATAAAATGCTCATTGAAAATTCAGTAAATGAAGTGATCGTTATTTCTGATTAAAAGTTATGTTTTTCATCCTATTAATCAATCCAGAAAAAAATAGACTCGTCCCATAAATAAACGCTACCATTGATTAATTGAAAGCATACAAATATTTACTCTTTCAACTAATAGAATCTCTTATTGTTATGAACAAAACTGCATTTTCTTTCATTACAAATGGAGCGATTAAACTGAGACTCGGTGTCTGAAAAGATTCCATGAAATTTGCTGAAAAACAAGTTTCGGCTTAGAAAAAGACAAATAATCGTCCGCTTAGTTAGAAAAAAAAATGGACCTTGAAAGACTTATAAACAATGTATTACTGATTTCAAGTGAAAATACTCCGAACTAAAGCCGATGAACACAAAACTGCTTTTCATTCCAGACAATTTAAAGACATCCCGAAGTCTTCTTTTCACTTCCCTTTATTTTCTTACTAAAAGGTAGAAAAAATCCCTTTGGCAACAATTCAGTTTAATGATCAATGAGGACCAAAAGAAATAAATCTATGGGGCTTAGAATGCTCACAGAAACGATGCTTTTATACTTTAATTCAAAGAACACATTTCTACTCATTTTTTACTCAAACAATTAGCAGAAGTTGAATCCAAGATTTGATAAGTATATTAATCCTTGATTAGTTGGTTTTATTAATGTCTTACCAGAAGCAACACGAGGGAATATTGGAGACGGCCGTTGTAATTGACGAGGACAATACTTGAACATGCAACCCCTCTCCTAACTTCCACACCACGGGAGGACTTTTAGCCACGACATATTTAGCGTGAATTATCTCCGGCAACACGTAAGTTCTTTAATGGCATCAAGGCTCGTACCTACGACTCGACGAAAACCACCAGCCGTGAGTCCACTACCATGGCCACTAGACTACCACTGCCACATTAATGCTTGAATTCAAACACACTGTAGATCTACTGATGGAAATCAATTGAATTTATTCTAATTACTACGTCTTAAATCTAATCCTTTTTCTATTTTTCCTTTATTTAAGTTATTTTTGGAGTTGCCCCATAACAAGAATATTAAAAGAATATTACCACCTGTGCTCGTGCACTTCTATTACTAAACGATTGATAATTCAGCATATAAAAATTAATATGAAAATATTATTTCGGAAATATCATTCAATAAATAATCAATTTTCATTTAAATATACCATCAATCTATAGTTAAAAACTTTTAATAATTGTGAACAAAAAAAAATTATGATATTTTTTTAACGTTTCAGAAGTTTATAAAGTTTTCGGCGTCGTGAGAAAATTACATAATGTTGTAATAATTCTCCATTTCAGGCAATTTTTATCCATTATAAATATTTTTTCAAGTGGCTAAATTATGTTTGCATGAAATAGTATTTTTCTTCTAACACATTTTTAAAGGAAGATATTCAATTGACTGAATATGTGACAAATGCCGAAATTAGATTATATTAATCCATTTTGATTTTTGAATTATGTTGTTTACCTTCGATGAAATATGAGTTGTTTCTCAAAATGCCTTTAGACTAATTGAAATTACACTATCTTTTTTATTTAATCTTAAATTTGTGAAGGAATTATTTAAATCTGTATACATATGAAAAGGTAAAGAGAGAAAAAGAAATATATTGAGATATATAAAAAATAGTGTTCTTGTATATTACTAATATACAACTAGCAGTGTCACAAATGCAAACTTATATTTCTGTTATTTCTTTCAATAGTGATATATTTATCATTATGATCCAAATTTTCTATACTGTTTTTTTATCCCATACCCGTTCTCCAACGTTTCAGTCATGAGTCGACGAGTAGTTCAATACAGTGAAGAAAGATACAAGCAGAGCAAAATCGTTGTCAATAACACACAAAGATGATGAGCTGAAAGAATTAAAAACATTGTGGAAGGCAGGGCATAAGCTGAGGTGTACTCCAGTCATGATCATGTCATGGTCGCAAAGAGGACTATTGCCTGTGCTTGTGAGTCCAATTTTATACAGGAAATTTCTATACTGTAGTCTTTTCTCTTATTTCCTTAGCAAAAAGACAATGTACGTGATTTGAATAATAATAATATTTACTTCAATAACATTAACATAATGAAAAAGCATACGTAATGTGTTTAAAAGTTTTAAAAGATAAAACCTAAGAAAAATCAAAATTGTTCTCACAGTAATTCAAGTAATTTATTCAGACTAGGGATTGTATAGAGTGGTTAACTAGTTGAGCATATACGCATGTATATATAAATATACAGCAGTGGCCAAAATTGTAGACAATTTACAAAATGTTTATGTTTTCTTAAATTTGTATGTTTATAGAAAATGTTACGTTTCACAAAATGTAAAGTCGTATATATCATTTTAAAGAAATTTTGATACAGAATTCAATACAAAAACAAATTTCAAATATTTTCAATACCAAACAAGTTAAAGCGGCAAATTATCTATATATATATATGAGATACTGGTGATAGCAGTGAGTTATCAGTGCTTATTACAGTAGCCTTTATTTTTTACTACAGCTTCACATCGATGTTTCATTGAGCTGACGATAGTTTTGAGCTCTTCCTTCGTTATTACATGATACCAGGAAACAATTATAGCCTCAATTAGTTCCCTTTTATTTGGTAGGCTTCTCATTAGGACATAAGTTTGCAAACGGTACTTTAAGTTTTCGATAGTGTTCAGGTCAGAACTGTTTCCTGGCCAGGACAACTATTCAATGTTCTTCGTACAAAATCCTTCTTTCGTTAATTTCGCTGAGTGGCAAGAAGCAGAATCCTGCTGAAAAAGGAATGAAGTATCGTTGGGAAAGAGATCCCTATTGAAAGGTAGAAGTTTTGGTTCTAGAATAGTGTCAAAATATTTTCTGACATTCAGTGCCCATGAATGGCATGAAGGCGACCAATATCATTTGCTGGCATACATGACCAAATCATAACACTAAGTGGGTTCTTCATAGTTGCCTGAATGCAGTCAGGATGTATCTCTTCTCCGATTCTACATCTTACATATTTTCACCCATCACTACCGATCAGTTCCGTATAACTTTGTTTGTAGTTTCATTGCTCCGTATAACTTTGATCACTGATCATTTGTCCAATTAATGTGTTCCTTTGTCTCCTATAGTCTTTTTAGTGGGGGAGGGGCTGCTGTAAATTGAGAAAAGGCTTTTTTCGTGGAATTCTACATTTCAGTCCCAAATCTGTTTATCTTCTCTTGATTGTTCTAGAATTGACAGAAACACCAGTATCTTTCAGATGACTTCTGATGGCCATTGTTGAAATTCTTCTATCTCAGAAACAGTCTTTTTTATCCTCTGTCATCAACAGATGTGGTGCGCCTTTTTCGGTTTTTCCAACTTTTTTTTTTCATTTAATTTGTCTCATGATATCGTAAATAAAACTTTCAGACTCTAGGTGTAGTCACTGACCACCCACCCGTTTTGCAATTTCAGCATAGGAAAGACCACTTTTTCGATACACAATAATCTTACATCTCTTTCTAGGTGTCCAATCTACACTTTTATTTGATGACATTGCTTCTTGATTAAATTTTTAAAAACATTTACAACGACTCCTTCTTGCGTAATTTCATTACAAAGGAAATAGTCTTCCTTCAACAGAACAAATCACAGTAATAACTTGGCAAGGTATCTATTTCGAGTTTACAGAAACCTGGGATTTCTCTCACTCGGCGTGTGTAATGTTACACAAAATATAATCTTGTTCCAACTGTAAACATGATGACAGCTTTTATTTGCAGTTACTACTCGTAACATTTGATTGGTTACCTCATCATGCACAGTGATTGGTCAGGAAAGTTAGACATTACAAACCACTTCACAACGATGTGTATTTTTTAGATTAAAGTACATATAAGATTTTGTTTTGTATTGCAAATATTTGAATTTTGGTTTTTGAACTGAATTCAGAATTCAATTTCCTGTAAAATGATATAAACGACTTAGCATTATATGAAATGTAACATTTTCTACAAGCAAAGAAAGTTTAAAAACATAAAAATTTCCATAAGTGTCCACAAGGCACACTGTGCCTATATATATATATATATATATATATATATATATATATATATATAT
>BMAW01028941.1:199415-236989 GCA_019974015.1 Nephila pilipes | reverse complement strand
TCATTTCAACTTGCAAAGGGCAAAAAAATCCATTTAGCTTTACAGAAGAGAATCGCGGCACACTAAAATTACACAATATATTTCAAGATATTGCATTCTGAGTAGTAGACGGGTCGAAATATAAGATTGAAGAACATTTTCTTTTTCTAAAAGATTTTCCGAGTTTGGTTTTATTATTTAACAATAGGTCTGAGTATATGAGAGAGGTCAGTCTTGATTACATAAATTTTAAATACGCAGCTTTCTTCTTTCGTTCAACTAGAGAAACACGTGAAATCAGTACAACTAAACCCATTACAAATGAAATTCTCAAATTCACGTTCCTTTACGGGGTTTTTTTTTTTTTTTTTTTGCTGATAAAATGAAATTCATTAAATATTCTTCAAGAGATGGAGAAAAACAGCAGTGTCGCTTTTATTCCGAAGAATATCCTGAATAATATATTAAAATGCTTATACACTTTCTTAGTTCTCGTAAAAATATATTCGAGTTTGGAGATTAGAAAGTATTGGTGGTTTTTTTTTGCACGAAGAAACAAAATAATTTGATCATGAGGCAGTTTCTTCCTTCCTCCGACATTATAGGTCAGTTAATATTAAAATACAGTAGAACTTGATGCAACATAGTGATATATGCCACAGATAATGATATTAGCTTCTACAAAAAAGAATAATTAGTTTTCTTTCTAACATGGAAATTGAAATAAATTATAATTAATTTATATTTATGAGGAATTTTTAATAAAAATTCGAACTTATTTTCAGTTACCTCGAATACTTTTGTAAAACTACTTTAAGATATCTCCAACAAAAAACTTCATCTCAACGCGAAATTTTCAAAAAAAAAATAATAAATGTTTCCCGAAATTTTAATGAAAATATTACTAATGTGATTATTTCAAAATATTTAATTTGGAAGAGAGAAATAGAGAGAGAGCACAAAAACTATAGATTTAAAGAGAATTAGATATAATTGTGTAATCAATAAGCATTGATAATAAGTATTTCTTACTTTATTTTGTATAATTGACTATTAAAAAAGCAATGTTACTTTGCCCTTTCCTTTCTCTAAATATTCCTTCCATCACTTATGGTTATTTGAAAATAATATAACAAATTGTTTGCATTTTTAATAAACATGTAGCACAACTTCTTTTTACTAATTTTCTAAAACATAAATTAAGATTTCAAGAAAGTCACTATATTAATCTCGCTTAAAAATTGCATTTTATTTCCATTGATGTATTATATATTTTACGATATACTCATGTTATAGAAACACATTTTTTCATACATAAAATATCATACTAAAGTTAGATAAATAAAACATACTTAGATACGAAAATTGGTGTTGGGGACGTTTGCAGATGTTCGGAATCGATTGGGTGTCTCTTGTTGTATCAATATATGAAAATCAATAGATCAATATATGAAGTAAATATCTGTAGAATTTGAAAAGTCAAGAAGAAAATAATAATTTGTAACGTTATTAAAAATAGGAAATCAAACCGAGAATGCTAATAGACATACAAATGTCACTGCGATCGGTCAATGAAGTGTAAAAGTCTCTGTCAATGAAAAAACGAATGTCACTGTTACCATTATCTCTCTGTACAATTCAAAAAGACAAGATGAAAATAATAAACTGTAAAATGAGTAAAATATAATTAGAATCAAAGAAATGTATATCAAGCAGAGAAAGCAATTAAGTGTATGAATGACATTGCTACTGGTCACTGAAGTGTGAAAGTCACTGTCACTGAAATACGAATGTCAGTGTTACCATAATTTTTAATGCTGATCATTTATTTTTATGCTTTTTTTGTACACTAATGGTAACCTCTCATATAACTAAATCATATTTTAATTACTTGTTGTTTTAGTTTCTTATTCTCTCTCTCTGACTTTAAAACACAGCAGCCTGTTCTAAATCATACGTACTAAAATAATTTGTTCTCTTTTTATAATATTACAAATTAGCTTATGTTTTATGACATAAATCTAATTAATGATTTTAGTAATTAACCCAACTTCATATGGTGCGTGACAAACATTAGATTAAATATCTATCTTTGATTAAATATCACAGAAGTTTTTTATTTAAATTAGGGTATGTTTTACCTGAAAAAAAAATATTTTTAAGCTAGTTAATCAAATATGACTTGCTAATTAGTTCATAGATGTAACGCATTTTCGCAATTGGAGAAATATTACAAACGATACCTGTACCTTTTTTACCGAAAACTTAATTAAAATGGTTTCATTAAGCATGTTGGGTTAAGTCTTAGAAATTCTCATTAATTAGTTGTTTTCTTTTTCGTTCCCAAATTAAAGTATAACTTCTTTATTTCAAGAATTCTCATTAGCGAAAATCGAAAATGATGTCGAGCAGAAATTTGCAAATATTGATAATACCGTTGTAAGCAGCATCGTTTTAAAACATATTTATGCGTATATAAAAAGAAAACATCAATTTCGTTCAGAGAGCTCCAGTTATAGGAACTTCAAATGGATAGAAGAGTGATTGGACAAACTCCTAGATATATGCATATGCAATATACAGTAACGGATATTACATAAATATGCAACTTATTGCTATTAAAGTATTGGATCCTTACTTATCAATCACTCTTATTTCTTAAAATAATTTTGTGGAATATTTTATATTCTACATATTAATTTCATTACAATTCGACTGCAGTTTCCTCTATGCTTTTATAGTTAAGCGAAATTGCATAATGCATATAGAAATTATAGATTATTTTAAGATAAAATGAAATACAGCGTTGTAAATAACATTCTCTCATTGTGTATAATTTTTCTAAAAAGCAAATTTAATAATGAGAGATTCGCTGTCATTTTTATTGCGTCATTTACATATTTTTGTACTGTTCTATCTTTTATACTTCAACAAACTGATCAACAATCACTTACGGAAAATGATTAATACAAATAGAATAATAAACGAAGCTTTTTTTAACTGCTTATTCGAATTTTATATTTAAAATTCGTATATGATAAAAGGAAGAAGAGATTACAATATATAAAATGAATGATGACATTACTAAAAATACAATTATACTTCATTTTAATATGAAGGAGATTTAATTCTTTGATTTTTCAAATCTAAATTTATATATAGTTGTTGAAAATCTAGACTTGACAAATCAAATCGACTATTTTGAGATAATTTTTCTTGACTTTTTCCATTTCTCTTAGCAGTATTACATTTTCTAAAGTACAAGCTTATGTTGAATGCATGTCTCATTGAATTAACATTTAATTTAATATTAGTATGGATTCATACAACAGTTTGCTCTTTACAAAATTCAATTGGATTTTTATCCATAGTTATTTGATACAAAAACTCATTTTTAAATTCTACATAATCATACATTCTTAAGATTTCGTAACTAATAGATTTTATGTAAACAAATGACATATTCTAACTTAAATTTGTAACAAACTTATAAGCTTTTGTAACGCTAATCTAGATAAAAGTTACAATTTATTTATTTTATATAAACAGAATATTGAATATTGCGAATTTAATATTGCGAACATTTTAAAAATGTAGAACATTTACTTTCTAAAATTTATTTTTACTTCACATGTAAATCTTGCATACAGTAGTATACAAGGAATAATTTTATTGCAAGACTTTATTTTGAACATATAATTCGTTTGGTGAAACTTCTTAGGTGACTTTGGTTACTTTGTTTTTCAAAATATGCTTATTTTTGGAAATTATTCCATGCAATTTTGTACCATTTAACTTGTAAGTTGTAGCTGCTGTCCTTCACGGAAACCTTAAAGTCTAATTAAATAGTCAATTAGATTACAAATCCAACTGAAAAGACGTCAGAAAAAAATCAGCGCCGCTTATTAACTATCTTCACAGAATATGAAAAGTTGCTCTTTCTCGAATTCTTCTTAACCCATTTATTTTGATTCTAACTTATTAATAAACAATAAAGTCTTAGCTCACCAAGTCACTAGCACTGATTGAGACACTTCATGAGTATAGCAGACTCCTCAACTCAAACTAATTTTTACAACCAAGTATTAATTACAATAATTCCCTCCAATTTACAAACATCTATTAGTTTATGGTTAGGTCAGCTCTCTTCCCTTTCTTTTCAATTCTGTTTCGTTTATATATCACTCTATCCCTAACTCAATTTACTACGCTTCTTGTATTCATCTAATTTGCCAGATCGTGTTTCATTTAGTTTGCAAGGAGTTGTAATTTTATGTAATTCAAATTACAAAAAGGTTCCCAAGGTTAATGAAGAGAAACCCGCGAATAGCCCTACATCCCGAAGTGAGTAAGTGAATGACAGCGAGGTCTTATGACTCTAGAGCCAAATATCTCAACGCTGCATAACATTTTCTTAAGATCTGACAAAAGTTAATAAAACCACTTTAAGATAAAATGACAAGTTAAATTGCCCACACAATGCACATAATGTCCTGATTAAATAATGTCTCGATTAAAAATCTTAAATATGATCCAAAAAGCCAATTTTATATAAAAGAGCCAACGAATTTCGGTGATGATTTCCCTTTTAACTTGTAAGAAGCAAAATTATTTGCCCCAAGAAAGTAAACTGTTATTGTTTTTATATGTACTACGTTAAAAATTGTATGAATTGTTTAAATAAATATCACTTAAGAGTATTATTTATTTTGGCATTTTCAAGTTTGTTTTGAAGGCTATAAATTAAGAATTCAAAAGAACCTTTGAATGAAGGTCCAACTTAGACTTGGCACGAAATCAAGTAACAAAATTAGTTAGACGCTTCTATTTATTATGTTCATGATTTATTCTACCTTCGAAAACTTATTATTTTTTCTTGGACAAAATCCAGAATAGTAGATACATATCACATTGTTGCCATGTTCATTCATAATTGTGAGATGCAGATGATAACGTTATCATACTTAGATTCAGTGATCTCAGTTTTCAGAAATATTTTAATTTTAATCTTCATCGAACATGGTAAGAAATATCTTGAGTAATGTCCGTTACTATAGTAGCAGTATTGATAATGTTTGAGATATTGCCAAATATTTCTGTTGCTCGTCAATTATAGTTTGAGAGTACAATTGAATAAAATTGTTAGCGCCAATAATTTGTTACTATTTTTAAATAAGAGTGCTCATGATTCGAATGAAGATATTTGTGCTAATTTTGTTGGGGTAATCGTTATTGAATAATTCGAGATAAAAACCAACGTTTTTAAAAACAACGTTTTTATATGATGGCAAAGTTTATTAAAGAAAATTATTGAAATATTTGTTAAAACTGGTCTCAAATATCTAAATATTGCTTTGTTAGGCAAGTAAGAACGGTTCCCGAAATTTCAGAGCTAAGGCTTGATGGGAAATTAGTTAAATTATTGATAGAAAATGTGATGTCCCACTGATAAAAACATTAAAATTAATTCATTCATCCAGTAAATTAAATGGTTGGAATGCAGTTAAGTCCAACCACTCTTGATGACAGGAATTATTTGGCTGTATTTTGCCAAATATGGCTACTCTGGTCCGCGTCGTGGATTTAACATTCAGCAAAAAAAAAAAAAACTGCCAAGTTTGGCAGTTTTTGAAATCGCCCAAGTGGTTGAGCTAAACTGCATTATTAAAATAAAATGTTAGTTGAAACTTGTCGCAAATATCTAAATATTGCATTGTTAGGCAAGTAAGAACGGTTCCCAAAATTTCAGAGCTCTAACTTGATGGGAAGTTGGTTAAATTAATGATAGAAAATTTGATGACACACTCATACGCACACAGACAGACACACGCCAAGTGAAATACATAAAAACGTAAAAACTAACTAAAATTAATTAATTCATCCGGTAAATTAATGGTTGGAATGCAGTTTAACCCAACCACCCTTGGCGACAAGAATTATTTGGCAGTATTTTGCCAAATGTGGCTACCCTGTTCCGTTTCAAGGATTTAACGCTCAGCCAAAAAAAAAATCGCCAATTTTTGAAATCGCACCAAGTGTTTGGGCTAAACTGCATTATTAAAGAAAATATTAGTTAAAACTTGTCGCAAATGTCTAAATATTGCATTGTTAGGTGAGTACGAACGATTCCCAAAATTTCAAAGCTCTAGCTTGATGGGAAGTTGGTTAAATTAACGATCGAAAATTTGATGACACACACTCACACTCACACACAAAGTGAAATTCAGAAAAACGTTGTAAAAAATGATTGAACTTATTAATGCAATTCGACATCGGTCGAATTAATTTGCTGAAACTAAAAAGGAGTTCTTAATGAAACCAATGTGGAATTTTTTTAAAAGTTTACATAGATGTGTTTGCCATTTTCAGTCACAAAAAAGAATTAAAACTCTAATATTTAAGCAAACAAAATTTCAAAATGTTTGCGTAGCTTAAAGGTTTTAATATTATGAATCGTAAAAACAGTTCAGTAAATCTAAAAGCTTATTAAAATTATTGTATTTTGGATGAAAATCTACCATTGATGTAAAGTAAAATTTATTCTAATTTTTTAGAGTGCAGGAAAATTAAAGGTCAAATAATTATTATATAGGAAATTATACAAAAGGAAGCAACTAAATTTCAAATCTAGATGCTAATAGGCAACTTCAGGCTGTTGTCAACAAATATCAAAGAACTACATCCGAACTTCTAACACATTTTCAGAAACATTGTTCCGATCTCCATACAACTGAGTGACTTTGTAAGACATCATGTACTTTTGTACTCTTCAATCCAGGATATTCGGAGCCACCATATTTCTTACTGGATTACTTAACTTCCATTAAGCTTAAAGAATATGCGTACTACACATACATTACTCTGGATAAAAATTTAAATGATTAAAACTTGTATTAATATATATATATATATATATATATATATACACGCAAATTCTGAGTCTGTGCAAATACTATAAATATCCGCAAAATACCTCATCACATCTTGCCAACTGCAAAACCATATTCAACTGATGAACATTAATTTAATTAAATATTCTTTAGGTGATCAAGAAATGTAGCACGAAAGAAAAATTAATAGGTACAACTGCAGTTAAATAAGACGGGACGAGCTACTCTAGTCCTATATTGAATATTAATCCAAAGGTTCAAGCAGATTGGGAGAGTGGTGTCATTCTATTATGTTTATTATAATTTCTACGTGCCAATTATGTACATAAATTGCTATTTACAAATTATTTACAACTATATCAGGTATCCAAACAGCTCATACAATCAGTATCCCTCTTCAGTGGTCTGGAGAATAAATGACATTAGAGACATAAAAAAAACCGCCTTTCTCGGTCAAGAACTAAAATAGAATGTGAATATCTTTCCCACGATCTCATTGCCGGTTTAGACGAGACTCGCCGTCTCTTTTATTTCCGCGGTATTCAAATAAATTATTTCCAACAAGTCCTACGCTTGCCCTCATTAGTCGTTGGTTTAAGCGAAATGAAGACATTCGGAATTTCATTAAAATATATACCCTTAATAAATTTATTGCAAATATCCCCAGAAAAAATCTAGCAACTCCTTAAACCATTTACAACAGGGCCTTCCAAAGAATGGAAAAATGTATTTCCTCTATAACTGTATTAATAGACCAAAAAATGTTTTACTTTAAAATTAAATTTATCATAATTTTCAGTTTATTTTCTTAATACTACCACTATTTCCATTCCAAATTTAAAATTTTAATCTATCCCCAGTTTAACTGCGATAAACAGGACGACGCTGTCGACCAATAGGAAGATAATTCTCGAGTTAGCTATTCCTAAATGGTTCGGAAATTTTTTCCTCTGGTTTCTCACCAACGCGAGAAGCTGCTCTCCGATTGGCTAGTCAGATAAATTTCTTTCCTGACTCAAAACCATTTTCTGCAAATAGCAATTCTTATCAGTTTTTTTTCTTCTTAAATTATCAAGTATTTTCTAAGCTTAATGTTTTTAACTTTTAAATCTTTTCATGAAGGAGTGCAATATTAAATTATATATTAATTTTGTACTTTCACGGGCAAGTAGTAGGTCGAAGCAACTAATTAACAGCTTATCGACTGGATATTAAAAGTCGCAAAACCTATGTGCTCCAATATTCATCCTACCTATATAGTTTTATAAGCACTTGAAGAATATATGCTGGGTTTCGGGAATATATTTGATCATACAGTACATAGTACTTAACTACACATATGAATAATTTACATACGAGTATAATCATGATTTCATTTTCTATCAAAACGATTAAAAATCCTCGCTTAAATAAACCTTTAAGAAACACTTTAAATTATCTAATGGTCTACTTCATAATAGCCACTTTTAAACCACGTATGAATAGACAGTAGTTAAGATGAAGATTTTTATTGAAATACGAACAGACAGGCAACATAAAATATAGATAAAATGATTGGTTGGTTGGTTAAATGATAGAACGTATTGGCGCAAAGGGTTATATTTCGCCAAGCTCCATAAACACTCGTTAATTTACTGGTAATCAAATATTACACATGTATATCTGGATACGTGAATTGGAGGAAGGAAGAAAAAGGTAAGCAGTGGCTGACTAGAAGGAGGGTAGAAAATAAAGATATATCGCTAGGAGATCCCAGAGGTGGATCACTCGTATTTACCAAAGACCATAAGCTCCATCTGAAAAAGGAAAGATTACTCAAGTCCCTAAGATTATAAATCCAGCGCTTTCTGAAGAAGGCAAGCTCATGAAGGGATCTGATTATATGATTTTGAAAGTTTTAGTACAAACCTATCATAAATAAAATGTTAGAATAATTATTTGGCGCAATTTTTGAATTCTTATTTAATGATTGTGTGGAATATAAATGTACTAATTTTAATTATTAAAAAAGGCAACAAATTTTAATAATTCAAATCATAGAGAAACCTTTTCATAACAAATAAATGTATGATACAAAACCTTGTCAAAAATATTTCGTAGTTGAACATCGTAACGATTAAAACAAATTGGAGATTTTGTCACTTTTAGCACTTTCTCTATTTTCCCATTGATTTCATCGGTTTCTAGTAGATTTAAAATCCTTGAATGGACTACACATAATGCGATTTAAATAAAATATACGAGAGAGAGAGACTGGGTGAAAAGGAAAATTATTTTGATGACAGATGACGTTGATGAGGTAAGTGGGAATGCTCATCGAATGATTTCATCTGTTAAACAGCCCTAAGGAAATTTGACACTGATTCAAAGGTTAGTTTTTGTGGCAGGCATCTGCTGCCAAATTAATGTCTGATTACTGCCATGTTGAATCCTTTTATGTCAAGTAGTCTCCGTCTATGACATTTGGATTCATCATTGACACCGGATACCAAGAAACAATCGAAACATTGTATTGCTTCCGGTGAATCTGTTCCAAATAAGGTGAAAATAGTCTCATGGACCATAAAAAGTATAACCACGAATTTTTGGAACGAGAAGAGTGTCATACTCAATTATTCCTTTGAAAAAGGAAAAGAAATCACCGTACTGTAGTGATTTATCACATTCCCGTTTCCCATTTCTAACTCTCGTACTATTCACTTATGCATAAAAGATGGAAATACCAGAAGAAAAGTAGAATTAATGTTGAGGGCAGTGACTTATACTTTAATGAAAAGAAGGATCATGGAAGAGCAAAAGTTAAGAAAACTAATTCAACCCTACTATACACCCCTAATAACTCTTCACTCCATCTTAGTCTGAATCTTAACAGCGTGCCATTAAAAATTCCCGAACGAAAGAATCCATAATTTATTTTCGCATATAACGACGTAGCACAATGCCTACTTTGCCTGCACCTCAAGACCGCATTGAAAAATCATTATCAACCCACCGCCTACGTCAGGAGGGCATTAGGGAACATTTAAAAAAAACTCTCCCTCTACTAGAAAAAAAAGCAACTAAAAACGGATACCGGGCGAATCGATCCACTAAGAATCGAAGAGCAAAAGCGAGAGAAATTCAATTTCACTTTTTGAAGACATGCGCTTCCTAGCAGAGAGGAGGCAAACAGATCACAGCTAAAGCACCTTAGGGGTATATGGAACGTAATTTAGGTGAAGTGTTATACACATTGTGCATTGGAGATATCTGAAATGAGAAAAGCGAATGGATTCGTGTAGCGGTTAACAAGGTTCATATAAAGTAAACCATTTTGAATCTCTGGTCGAAGCCTTAAAGTAATTTTAAATATTTAGAGAACAGATTTTTCTTGTGTCAGAGATTGGTATACTTTCCCACTCGTTCCGTTTCTAAGCAAGAAATGACTAATAATCAAATCAAGTTGGTGGTTTTATTTTTAACGGTTCGTTATTTTAAACAGCAACCTGTAACATGAATGAAATATTATAGACACAAATAATATTCCTGTTGAATCAAATGAAATCAAATCGGTTCATCCCTCTGGAGCATGCATTCCTGTGAATACTTTAAAATTTCTGGATTGAACTATTAACAATTATTTCTGTAATATTTTTTTCGTTATTCTAAAAAAAGGCTGAATTTTAAAAATGTTTTGCAAAGGTCACGTTACGATTTAATGCAAAAGATATCGTTAAACACTATTTCTCTTGTTATACATAGTGTTAATCAGTCTGTATATTAAGAGGCTGGTTCAAAAAGTACATGTATTCTAAGACAGATGGCATCATTAAGGTAAATTGGTGCCGCTACCTGCTAAACGGAGCTGAAACAAGTTTGACACAGATTCCTAAGTTAGTTTTCATTTGGTAGTTATTTGTTGCCAAATCAAAATTTGATTGTTGCGGTGTTGAGTTGTCAACGTCGATGGTAAATGGATTCATTGCTATACATCGGAAGCCAAGTAACAATCAAAACGTTGGGTTGCTTCCTATGAATCTGCTCCAGAAGGAAAGGATGATCTCATCGGCTGGAAAAGATGTGACGAAGAATTTTCGAGGTGCGAAAAGCGTCATCATCATGAATACTAGTAACTGAGATTTTGAAGATTGATTGATATGTTTATGGTGAAAGAGCCAAATTTGGCTAATCTGTGCCAAATAATTGTTGATAATAGCACGAGTTCTTTTAAAAAATTAAAAAATATAGAATTATTTAAATCTTATGAGTAAACGATTGTAAAAAATAATTGGTGATTAAAAATAGTTGGATAAAAAAGATTGTTGAAGATTAGTTGGATTAATTATAAATAAAAAAAGGTTAAATATGATTTCGAAATGCGATTTTGTATCGAAACGCAAATAAATTGTGGTGGATTCTTACACCCACAAAATCAAATAATTATACCACGGATGATTCAAAAATAGTGTGACGATAATGGTGAAACACCGGACATGTAATTAAAATATGATGCACGGGGTGAGGTACATGGCAAGAAGGACGCTGAGGAACAGTCTCACTCAACAAAAGGTATGCGTAAATCGTGCATGTCCAATACGAGGACGGGTCAACTTGACATACGCTCTTCGCGTTGAAACATTAGGTCATGCTCCTATATTAGGCTTCACCGAGTAAAGCATGTTGTGAGTCTGAAGTTTCCATGTTTCCTGCCATGTTTCAGTGACTTTTAAAATGACGCTTCAGAAATCGTGACTGCTAATTCCATAGGATTCGCAATTGATCGTGCAGCCGAGGCCGCTAGCACATTGCCTAACACTCCTACATGGCTAGGTTTCCAACAAACTTTGATGTTATACCATTTTCCTTTTTGATTGAGCTTAAGGTTAAACAGCAAATAAACAATACAGTACACTTCTCATCCCTGTTCCTTCAAAGCTTATTTCTTTTTAATAAAGAATTCCGTTCTGACACAATTTCTGTAATACCCGTGTCTAATCATGTTAAAATTAAAATAGCTTTCGTATCTTGTGTTATTCATTAAATTAAAAATCATATAAAGGTTATCATACGTTTGTTTCAAATCTTTCTATATTCTTTGCACGTTTAGTTTCTGAATTCTTTGGTTACTCAGAGATATAAGAATTCGATATTTTTTTAATCTTCTTTAATACTTAAACTTACAAAATTTTTAAGGAAATGTTTAATGAAAATAAAATCAAAGGAAAGCAAATAAAAATACTAAAAATAAAATTGCAGTAAAAACCTTATAAGAATCGGCCACCCTAAGAAACCTAAGGAAATAGAATAAATTCCCCTCAATATAGAGAAAAAGTTATAAGAATCCTTATCTCAAGAATAAGTATCTACCCTTATCTTTCTTGTACATCATTAGAGAATATTGGATATCATATGTAATTAATACAAAGGAAAATAACGCATAGTATCAAACAAAATCAAACAAGTTAACCCTTTTATGGCAATTTTATTTTTCTTTTAGGCCAAAAGAACTCTAAACTTTATTTCTCTGATTAAAAGGTAGTAAAACAAGTAAAAATATTAACTCTCTCCTCTACCTCAATTCTGGCTTATTCCGTTCAATACTTACTAAATTGCTAAATCCATGTCATTCCGAACTGATTTAATTCAAATTTCTCTCACGGATTTCGACGGATGTAAGCTATTAAGCATTTACCTATAACTATACAATGTTTTTGGTGGCTGAAGAATGTAATTGCAATTCAAACGAATGTTTGAGGTGCTGAGGTTTCAAAACAATTATATTTATAAGAAAAATAAGGAATGTTAATCTTGTTCTAATGCATCACAGTAAAAAAAAAAAAATAGCAAACGAACTTACAATGAAGGAGTGAATTAATGGTATTACGAGACAAAGTATATATAGTTACATATTTGATTAAATTACATAATTTAGATTGTTAGTAAATTAAAACTGTGCGTCACAACCAATCAAAGGTGGTTAATACTGAGGTGCCAGTATTTGAATAAATATTACGTAGTAAAGGTTGGGGGTTATATGCAAAACTATGCATTCGACAAAATTTGGTTTGTTCAAACTAATATTTATTTAATGGATCAGAAGACAACATGTCCCTATAATAAAAAAAAATAATACATTACATTTCATTTTATATTTTCCATAACGTAATTATTAACTATATATATTTTTGGATAAAATCGTTTACTATTTAATAATAACAGCTTTCGTAAATTGTTATTCCACAGTTCGAATTCGGACTTGTAGTTTGTAATATAATTTTTGGATTCAACATTTTATAGTAATCCATTACAGCAGTAGCCACGATATCATTTTAGTTATTTCGTCAAATTGATCTAGTTAATCATAAAATCCTTGGGGTATTGTGCCGTTTGAAATAGAATTAAAAACATTGAAATAAACTAAAGAAAAGATATTGACTTTTAAGTACAGCTATTAATAGATAAGTTTATTGACAGGGAGTATTGGAGACAATCGTCTCGTATGGAATCATATCAGAGCCGGCTGAGTTCTTTATGAGGATCAACCTCGATCTGCCTCTCGTCTCATCAAGGCCCTGCCAAAATATTTTTACGTTCTGAAACTGTTGAAATCTCGGGGTCCATATGTATCTCTGGCTATCAAAATTCCCACAGCTGTAATCTATTTATGAGTTTTATAACATAAATAATTCCAGATAAAAAAAAACCAACGTTTCTTAAAACAATGTTTTTAAATGGTGGCAAAGTCTAATAAAAAAAATATTGAAATATTAGTTAAAACTTTGTAAAAACTTCACATCTCTTTCGTCTTTAAGATCACTCTCTCTGCGTAATTCAATATATCTTCCACAGATGGCGCCAGGTTACAATACAAATTACGTTATTAAAAAAATTATTGAAATATTAGTTAAAACTTGTCTCAAATGTCTAAATATTGCATTATTAGGCGAGTAAGAACGATTCCCAAAGTTTCAGAGCTCTAGCTTGTTGGGAAGTTGGTTAAATTAACGATCGAAAATTTGATGACACACACACCAAGTGAAATACAGAAAAACGTTTTAAAATAAGAATATTTAGATGTAGAGAAACACCAGAAGATGCTATTAATGTCAACATCAGTGAGTTGACACATAAGCTTTTAAAAAAAGGACGACTCATGTGAGAAACACTAAAGTTGAAGATGCTACAGTATTGGTTTAGTAAACTTCCACAACAACATAAAATATTTTATGCATGGTTCTTCATAACTGGTATGCTATTAATTGTAATAATATTTTATGTTTATAGTTATAATCTATTTGTGCAAACTGAATTTCAATAAAATGAATTCTTACAAATCGTATGAATCATTTTTCAACAACCGCATTAAACATTTAAGTTCTGGTTGATAATTTTAACACTAAATTTTATATTAATTAACAGCAAAAAAATTTTATAGTAGATTTATAAATTTAAAGTATAAAACACCATAGTTTTGGGCATCTGAAGATCCACCATAAAAACAAGATAAATTAGAATGAAAATTTCCTTCCCAGAAAATATAATTAATGAGGAAATTAGACGGTTATTAAATTCAAAGTTTGCATCTAGCGCAAATTGAATATTTCAATTTCACACATATTTAGGGTTGATGAAGTAAGATTAATCATTGAGAATGATGTATGTGCTGCATCCCAGGTAACAGCGTTCAGGTTGGGTTGAGCAACCACTGTGATATTAATTCAAGTAATTCGCAATAACTTTTAATCTTTATTTTTATACACGTGGTGTTTACAAAAGAATATACCAACTTTGAAGAGCTAATATTATAAAACTAAAGAAGTTACAACCCTTGTGGGATAAATTAAATTTAAAGAAAACACATTTAAGTAAGTAAAGTTATAAATATTCAATTTGAATACTACTAGAAACATGAACGATATCCAGATGATAATAGAAAGAATTCTTGATAACCATTGATTAAGAGTAAAGTGTTCATCTACATTGAAATCAATCTAACAAATTATATTACAAACCTTCGTTTTGATGGTGGTCACATAGAACTTTTATAATTTTATAAGATTTAAATGGTGATTTTTATTTTTATTCGTACAAAACGTTTGTAACTTTTTTTTGTTTCATAAATACAGCTCATCAAACTTTGAATATTCTTTTGCAAATACCCTGTATAATAAAGTATAAGACATATGTAACCTATTTTATCTACAATTTATCATAACATTAAAATTCCCTGCATGAGAATTATGATTATCGATTTACAAACTTTACTCAACATTCAGAGATAACTGAGAGGAAAATGAAAAATTACCTCTACCTTTTTTAAAGAATTACTTTAGAACACATAATGAATAATCAAACTTATAAGTATTTCTTTTCTCATAGCAAGACCAAAACTAGTCGGAATGTGCTTAAAATATCTGAGCAAAGTTTACTAAAAAACAATTTTTAGGATTAATTTTTCTATTCATTTTTAAAAATGTACGAATTTTTAAAAGAAAACCTTTGGTGCAATTAAAATGGATGAGTGATTAGAACCTGTCCCGATTTACAACTAAAGCATTAGAAGTTTAAAATATGCTTTTTGTATAAAATATTATTTGTATTGATTGAGTAAAACTAATTAGTTGGTATATTCATTAAATATTTTCTTCATGTAACCATCTGTTTTGATTAGACTCCCTCTCTAAAGATTCATAAATAAAATTAATGCTTTTAAGCACTCGAAAATAAAATAAAATGAGAATATATTTCTTTAAAATTTCTATATGTGATATTTTCTATAACATCTAAAAAATTTTAATCGTTTTGTTAAGCATTTATATTTATTTCATTTTGAATACTGCATTTACTTCACACAGGACAAGGATTCGTATACAAGGTTTCAAATTATTTCAAATTTCAATTCTGGCTTTCTATATCAGTAAATATACAGAAGTCAATACTAGCCAAGACTAGCAGAAACCCAGAACTGTCACTTTTCACAACATTTCTTTCACCTATTTTTTTCCGAATGAAACGTTTATTTGACTTCCACTCTATTCAATTCTTTCAAAGGAATTTCTCGATTGTTCAGAAGAAAGAAAAGAAACTTATATAATAATACTAAATAAACAAAACAAATTTTTAAAAATGAGATTCTTCTGTTTTCATGACAATTTCCAGACTGGTATTATTGGTCAGAAGAAAAATAGTCCGAAATTTATTTTGTAAAAATTCTAAACAATAAAAAAATAAAAAGTGTTACATGATATTCTTAGTCCAGAAAAAAATCAGATTGATTTAAGGCTCCCGTCTACCCGCCATTTTGATTTCGTGGATGTAATGTTAATCCTATGGGATTTCGACTTTAATTCTCCCATCATTACTATTTGATCTATTTGAATGCAATAAAGAGCATTTGAAAGAGCAAAAAATAATGAATGCTTCTGTGAAATTACTTTTTTCCTCCGATTTTTAAAAATATTTGAAAATATTCTTTAAAACCAGAAAACTCAAAAATGAACAATTAAAATAAGAATAAAAATATTTTTAAAAAGCGGAGAAAAAAAGTAATTCCACAGAAGCCTTCATTATTTTTTGCTCTTTCGGATGCACTTTATTGCATTCAAATAGAACAAATAGTAATGATGTGAGAATTAAAGCCGAAATCCCATAGGATTAAGATTACGTCAACGAAATCAAAATGGCGGGTAGACGGGAGCCTTAAGATCTGACTTTATAGCTCAAAATATAGTCGAAGCTTAGTGATTAAAAACTTATATGCTGATAGTAATATAAGAAGTAAAAAATATTTTAATTCCTCTAACATCCCTTTGAAAGTAAAAATTTCTATAAATGTCATTAAGAGAATAATACTCGAAATATAAATCATTATTACATGAGTACAATCTACATCTAATGGTGAAAAAAAATCGTAATTACGGTCGTTGTCAAAAAAAAGTTTCATGTAGAAGAACTATTCCCATTAAAGTGATACTAGAAAGTAAGTACCAACAAGAATTGAATGAAAACTAAGCGTGAACATGACAAAATCTGTTGATCAAAATACTCTCAATATCGCAGTCATAATCTCCGAGCAAACAATCCACAAAAGCTTGCAACCATCTGCTAATAGAACTTACGGGGTGGTGCAGAGAGGACATCACTTTTCGCATCATGTACAGAGTTGTGGCAGTTGGTGTGCTTCGCGCATCCCGGACAATTCTTCAATCGTACATATAGCTCTCCATGAGCATACTTGTTATGAGCAATACCTTTCTTGTACCCAATTCCACCAGCAGCGTGGAACTGTAACATCCGCGCGATCGAAATGACGCATAATCCGATGGGATGACCACCCCCCTTAAAGTACCCCGATGATGCGACACTTCCAAAAGGCATCCAATTGTTCAAAGGTTTTCTTCTCAAAGGCATTTTAAGAGCGATAAATTAAACACGAACACACTTACCCGAATCAAAATTATTCACTATATGAGAATCTTTTAAAGGGTCCTTAGTTGCGTGATAAGTCGCGTGTTTGCTGACATCGTTAACGTCCACAGGTCTGACACTCTATAATCTTTTGTATACTTAACAAATACGAAAAAATTTCTTAATTAACATTTACGTACTTAGCTTCCTTTTCGATGTAACTTCTTCATAAGGATGAATGTAAATCTAATAAAAACGAATGAACAAAAATTCATCCCATTTAAAATTAATTACCATACAACCGAGAAATTTCGAAAAATTTTGCTAAACTTAGTTACGGATAATCTTTGATGTGGACTCTATCTTTATTTTCCCTTCAGCTCATTTGTTGAAATCTTTATTACGGTGATGTTTGAATTGAATAATTCTCACAATAAATGAAAGGTGATTTACGTGGATAAGATGAGAATTTGTAAAGTGTAATGAATAGAATTGTGGAAATGCATGTATAAGCAGGGATGCGTTTAATGCGGATTTTTGAAGCTAGTTCGAGAGCTAGTAGTGGGAAATAAAGATAGTGATATGATGTTATCAAGGGGAAACCGATATCAGGCCAGTGTGGAGAACGGAGCTTTCGGAGCTATACAAAAGATCCAGGACTCGCTCACGATTGGTTGAACAGATAGATAATTAATTAATGTAGTAAGTGTTAAATAAGACGTTTTAGGCAAGTTTTTCAAGCAGATAATGAGATAAGAAATGAGCTTTAAATGTTCATAACATCAATAAAAACAAAATGATTATCATCATTTTTGGACTCTGAACATATAATTTTACGACTGATCATTTGACCATGTAATTTTGAGATTCTCTAGTAAGCTTAGAAGGAGAAGGAAGTAATAGAGCCAGGAGAAGTCAATAATCAGGAGAAGGAAGTAATAGAGGAGTGTTACAACAATCGTTCGCAAAAAACGTAGGTACTTTTCCATTAGCCACGCGCAAGCGATAAATCGCCAAATATAACACGTTTTTCGTCTCTTTAGTTTATACATCTTAATTTTATAGGATAATAATTCTAAATGATATGATAATTATTTTTATGAAATTGAGTTGTTTTATTTTTGTAAGTGTTTATATAACCAATTCGTTGAATTGTTATCGAAACGAAAAACCTGATACTGGCGGCATTCGCACATAGCTAACGGAAAAGTATCAAACCGTACAGTAGAAATAATAAAAGAATACTGTAGATAAAGAACACAGATGAGAGAATTTTCAAAAAAGAAGGCTTCATTCAAAATTGAAGGGTATGAAAATTGAAGAACAGAATGTAAAAGAGATTATTTTAAGGAGAGAATTTAAAAACACATAAGAGAGAATTTTTAGAAATGAAAACAGAGTATTTTTTAAAATTGAATGTGATGAGAATTTAAGAACTAAATTCCAGAAATTCTTTGAAAGAGATAATTTTAGAACAAAGATAAGATAATCTTCAGAAATGGAAACAGAGAATTTATAATTGAATGTGATAAAAATTTAAGAACAACATCTCAATGTGAAATACTTAAATTTCGATAACATAAAAAAGGTTGTTCCCCCATTTGTACCTATTTAATTCACAAACTTTTCATGTTTCCAAAATTTGAAATAACATTGTCACCTCAACAATGAATTCTCAAAATGTTCGATGTCATTATTATTCATAGAAGTGCTACTGTTACTATTTCAAGGAAAAGTGACATACATTTTTAAAGTTCTTAACAAATCAAATGCTAAAGACATGGCACAAAGACGATTATTTCCACAAACTTTTCACTCTTGTCGTAATGAAAAGTGTTTCATACCATGATCTTTATTAACAAATATTTATTTGCTGGAAGTACGACAATGAAGTATGTTTCACATATCCAAGGAGAAATTTCGAAAAGATAAATGCAGTATTCTACAAGCATTTTGGACTAAAAAGCAAAACCATTTCCCAGTTCCTATTGAACCATCAAAAAATGAAATCGTTATTTCCATTCGGGATAATTATCGTGGATTTAAAACTGCAATGGCTCCTTATTTTTGATGCATTCTAAATTTTCTTGCTTAAAACTTAGCTTTTGCACTTTGAAAGAAAATACCATAATCATGTATTTTAATAGAATAATGCGTCATTCTTTAAAAAACTCCACTGAAATTCAACAATTTATCAAATGAAAGAAACTCTCACGCGTGAACACGTGAGGATTTAAATAAAAGTTTTAAATGAGTTCTTTTGACTTACATATTTATACACATAAATACATAATCGAACTTCTTCAATCTGAATGAAGGAAAAGCCTTTAACATTAAATGAAACAACCTATTAATCGCCAAAATCATTTACTTTCATAACTTATGGACCAAACTGATACTTTAGTCTCATAAAAAAATTTGTTATTCGGATGTAGATTATTCTTATTTAAAATTTATTCAATTAAGAAGAAAGTCGATGAACTATGACAATAAATATAATACAAATAACTGATAATAAGTCATATATATCCAAAGAATTCGCTGTTCAGCCATCAGATAAAAGTACTGCTATTGATTAAGAAAACTTTCAACGCAATAATAATTAAACTATAAGAAGTTTCTGAATTTATATAATCTTTATAAATTGCATTATCACTTAGTAATTCCATAATATATTTAATTACCCCACTGAAAATAAAAATTACCTTTCAATATTATTAATAAATCGGACACATGATTTTAAAAACTGAACTTGAATAAAGAAAAATGACCTCAGTAAAGTAGTTTTTAAAATATGTTGGTTTGATAAATTGCAACCCCCTTAATAATGATTTACCGCACTCAAATTTAAATAAAAATCTCCCTTTTATCGAATTAACAAATCTAGAGAGCAATTTTGTCAGGTATTAGAAACGATTAACGTCACATTATACGTCACATTATCTCATAAAATTTAGTCCATTATCTAAAATTTCGAAGCCTTCTCTCTTCTTAGTTGATACGAAAACTCCAGTCAGCGATTAACGCAAACCGTGGCACCGTGCTTTCCCTGAGGCACAAACTCGAGTAATCGTTCCTTCGAAAGATATTTAATCGAGGTAGAGTCTAACTTATTACTTACTCTCCCTCTTACTCCAAATGCAATTTTCCAATTATGCTGGAAGAGTCACAATTTAATTAATCCCGAAACAGTGGAAGCAAGCGACAGGGAAGAAAAGCACGGTGGGGAAAAAAACCTTTGCGAAGAGCAGTTTTCACTAACAGGAAAATTAAATCGTCTGCACACTTGACGATTCTAAGTTACTTCAGAGCTGTATAAGTAGCTCATCGTGTGGAAAAGAGGATTCTTTATTTTTCTTTTTAGTCCTTTTACCTGCTCCGTTTCTGTTTCAATTTACAAAGAAGTTAAAAACGGAAGAAGTTTGCAGTAAGATAAAGCGCAGAGGAAGAATAAATTACGCAGTCAGTTGTTTGTTGCATGGTCGTGCACAGACGTTCGTTTTGTTTGCCAGTTTTTCTTTTTCCTTTCGAGGTTTTCGGAGCGATTTAGCGAGCCTACTCGAGTTATAACTTATTTAATTTACATTCAGAGCCTAATCCAAAACTCATTCAACGGAACAGAGTGCCTCGATATAGTTTATTTGATTTGGCTCGTCTTATGAAAAGAAAATGTCCCGTCGTATTTAACTGATGTTACAGTTCAAAATATCTCTCTGAAGTACCAAAGAGTTAAAAGGTTATTTAAGGATTTTAACAAAAAAACATAAATGAGCTAAAATTGTAGCCAAATGAGTAGAAAACCTTTCTCTTTTCTCTCAGAAAAGGTAAATTTAAAAATTGTTAATATGCGTTCTATAAATATTGCTAGCTCTAGATTTTTTTTTCTTAATGTAAGGATTAAAAAACTTTTATATGACACTTTTACAATCATTTTTGTTTTCTTTTTTAAAAGTTATTAATTATAATTTTAAGATATTTATATCGAATTATACTGTAGCCTCACATGACATGTATATATAGTTAGAGTTATACAATATTTATTGATTCTGATACAAGAATTATACAGCATTGATTTTTATTAAAAAATTGATATTTTAGATCAAAATATTAGAAAGAGCGTATTTTGAAGTAGAATGGACGTTTTTAAAAGGTCCGTACGTTCATTTGTCAAATATTTGAATCAAATCGGCTTAAAATTATAATATACGGCTTACAAATAACGAATTACTAAAATGAACCATTAGTATATTGATAAATTTAATAGAAGAACAAATTTGGTTAAAATTATTGCTATATTTGCCGACAACAAGTTAAATTAAATTTCAAAATATTCTCTTTTCATGTTTTTTTACGTTTCTACTAAAAATTTTGTTAATTTGACTCCACTAAATTACTCAACTGTAATTTGTCCAGTAAAATTTAAAAATTTTTTAAAAAAATATGTTGAATCTAATTCGCAATTTAGTTGATCCATCTTTATTTCATTACGTATATTTACATCTCAGAAACTACCCACTGCATATTTAGCATAAAGATTGCTTTTAATATAAAATAAATCGTTGAAATAATCTTTAAAAAATCTCCCTCAAAGGAATATTTTGAATAGAAATTAATTCATAAGCAAAATAAAAGCCAATTTAAAAAGAAGAAATGCTATTTGGGAGCTTTCTTTTGTCAATTTTTAACTTATTTTTCGAGCCAATATCAAAAGAATGAAATGTTTCTCAGTGTTTTCTTTCTCAAGATAATCATTTCGATTTCTTTTATGTAGCGTTCTCCAGGAACACAATTGTGTAGCTATTTATTGTTCAGTTTTAAATTTATAAATATACGCTTAATGATTTTTTTTCACTTGAATTTCATTTAAGTTCCTAGTTTATCATATTCTTTAACAATTACAATAAGGAGTTCATCTTTATTTCCTGATACAAATCCAGATGAGCTTCTTATTTATTTAATCACGCTCTCATAAATCTGCATAAACTGTCATATTCCCAGGATATAAATCAAGAGGTAGATTTCCCAATATACTTTAAGTCTCCAACTAAAATATCTAAAGAACTCTCCATCCAATACCCCGTGATCTGAAGAAAAACTTGCTTGTAAATTCCAAGCAAGGAAAATTCTCTTCTCTTCCACAGTAGCCACGATGGCAACGCGACGCGTCTGGAGACCTCAATTATTATTGTGGGACTATTATCATTCTTCTGCTTCAGCAACGGAAGCGAGTGGACGCATATCCACCACTATCTCGATGTAACATTCTCTCTCTCTCTCTCTCTCTCTCTCCCTCTCTTGTTCAACATAAAATACATAAAATATATAGACTAAAGTCGGAAAATGGAACTATTTTCCAGCACTGACTGTCTCATATGTATTTATATATATATATATATATATATATATATATATATATATAGCATTTCCTTCAATTCTTAAAAAAAATGCACATATTCAAAACCTTTTGCTTGAATGGCATTGCACTTCATATCAATCCATTAATACCGAAACAAGACAATGATATGCTCCACTCAATTTTTTTTTTTTTTTTTTTTTGCCAAAAGGGAAAAAATAACATTAACAAATAAATAATTGAGTTTTAACAAAACTTTATCCATAACTATATATTTCATGCATAAAAATTTGTATTCACCTATTCTGAATGCTAAATATCTTAAACTAGAAAACCAACACCTCAAACAAATAAAAGAGAGAAACCCAACAAAAACTACTTTCGAAATTTCTTCCATCAAGGGCAATTATTAAGCCTTACTCTCTCAAATGGATTATTATCCTGCCAAACTTATGTCTGAATGATTGATGAATTCATCCAAATACCAGTCTTCCCTTTCTTTAAAAGTACCTATTTGCACCTTTTTGCAGAAGAAACGTTAACCGATGGAAGGGTGGAGGGATGGGGCAAAAAACATTCCTTGAAGTTATACACGCTTCTTTTCCCTTTCATCTCGGCACAGTAAAGATCGTTAAAATCATCGATTTGCCATTCGCTGTCGAAATGAACATCGCTGGACACTTAGCAAGCAATCCAGATTCTTAGCCCCCTTTTTCCTTTGCTTCCACCCTCAATATAGTTAAGTGCAAGAACAAACACTAAAGGGCTATTTCTTTGATCAGAAATATCGTCTCTCGCCTGTGACCAATATTCGAGAAAGATTTCACAAGTGCTCTCAAGATAATCACTTGAAAGGGCCGCCGAAGAGAGAGTCCCGTGTAATGAGAATAAGAGTAACGATGCTTTTTAATTTACTGAGAGTTTTAACTTTTGTGACTATTAGAGATGTAATTGCTTTCCGATCTTTTTAAAAGTCTTAATGCCAGAGTTGTTCATTTTGGATTTCACTTCGTAGGTATTGTGTGTTGAGCTAATGGGTTTCTAATAATTATTTGAAAGATATATATGTATAAACTAATAAACTGACTGAAACGTCTTTGACAAAGGGAAATGAATTTATTTTAGGTAAATAATCATTATTTTAATTAAAAGCAGCGGAAGTCATATTTTATTATTGAGATATCTTTTCTATCTAATTATGTGCAGATCATCACATTTATATGTATAAATAATTATGTAAGAGTAATTGTTGTATTTATATTTGTAGATCACATACTTACTTTTAGGTATATTTTGCGCAAATTTCATTATCATTATAAAAAAAAATCAAATTTGACTTTATTAAAATTTTAAGCAATTTTAAATCATATAACTATCTGTCTTTTAATGTCTTTAATAATTAAAATATTTACAAGCGGAAATATGTACAAAATGCAATACCGTGCATTACGGCATGGGTGCTAGACTCTGAAAACTTATTGTACTCGTATATTATGTATTTTTCTTTCCACGATGTAATTAATTGTATTTGAACACTTATATAAATTGTTACTAAATACAAGCAATCTATAAAAGTATTTTCTTTTATATCCTTACTCGTTTTGTTGTACAATGGGACATAAAACAAAGCCTTGTGTGTGTCAAAATTCAACTCACTGATAGAATTTTGCCAATTTATCATTTTTTTAGTACCCAAGAGGCTATTGTTTTAGTTGGATCACTTTTGACGTACCAGATCACCTTTCAATTTTTTATCTTTTGTTTCAATTTTAATTAAATTCAGCTTAAATATATTCAATTCAATAATTTATCATTTGTTTTAATTTTAATTACATATAGCTGATATAATATTCAATTTAATAATTCATCGTTTCATTTAATTTTAAAATCGGAGAAGTTTACTGTTGTCCATTTCTCGGTATTTCATCGTTTACTTTAACTCTTATATTTCATTGTGTAATTTAATAATAATTATATTTAACAAAGTGCACCTTGGGTGGCTAAATCTGTTATTTGCAAAACTTTGCATAGAACTATTTTTTAATATTTATTTTCAATAAAATTATCGCTGTTAATTTTTGAATCCCATAATTAATTGTAACACATGAGAAATATTTTTTCTTTGATGAAACTTATATTGGATAGTATTACTCACAAAAATTTATAGAAAATGAATTACAGTAATGTTAAAACTAAAGCACAGTAAAGTTGGTGTAAAATATCAAATTTACTTTTTTGTCCAAATTCACTCAGAAAGCGCCAAAAATTTACCATTGTGCAGCTAAATTATTAAATATTTATGTCTAACCCTCTTTATACTCTCCAACTTCTCCGTTAATTTTTGTTGGCCATAAGATCACCTTTAATTTTCAATCTCTGCTGCTATCTACATTAAGTACCAACAAATAATTAAGCTCTTTGATTATAGGAGTTTTGACATAAGTAAGTAATTAATCTGCCTCTCAACACATGGCTACTAGTAATACATTGAAAACTCCTGTTAAATATGTCAAAAATTGTTTATGGAGTCAAAGTTCTTGTACTCTCAAAAGAGAATCAAGACTAGAAAGCCATTTATATACACCATGAATATTGCGGCACAAAACACACATACATATCATTGTCTGCAATTATATAAGCAAATATAAATTACATTTATGTAAAATTTTAAACACTCTCTCTTATTGAGTTTATATATTTTTTTATATTTTGAATTCCAGCAAAATATTTTTTTTATATTTTGAATTCCAGCAAAATATTTTTATTTATATTTTGAATTCCAGCAAAATATTTTTTTTTATATTTTGAATTCATGCATTTATAATTTTAAAGTAATTTTAATTTACTTAAAAAATCCTAAATGGTTTTTAGCAATATGTGTAAGTATAAAAAGGTTTCCCGTTTCAGATTTAATGATTTTATACACTTTTAAGTAAAATTTGTTCTTGTATATAATTTTTTTTTAATTATAAGTCCAAAATATTAAGGATAAATATATTTTTCATAAATAAGCTATAATTTATTACTGAAATAATTTCTCACGGGAATGAGTGCCTTAAAATATAATTTTGGAAAAAAAATTCATTACTATGAAAGAATTTTAGATATTTTTGAAAGATCAGATCATGCTAATATTGTTTATTTACGTGAAGAGGTTTTAGATGTTTACATTTTTATGTTTAAATAAAAGACTAAACGCATAAATTGTTACTACAAAACTTTTATTTGGATATTTTATCCCAATAAAAGAATAAATTATGATGTAAATAAAATAATTTTAATTTGATTATTCTGTTTACACTGGAAACAAGACATATTTTAAATCCAAAATCATTGATTAGATTACTTTTAAAAAATAATATTGAATAGCTAAATTATAATATAAATTAATATATTCTTGGTCGCTAAAAACAATAGTTATATTTTTCTCAAATCAATACTTTATAATCACCTAGAAATTGAGTACTATAGTGCTCAACTTTTAAAATGGTAAAGCTTCAATAACCTGTCATTTTTTACCAAATTCGTTACAACTAGATCATACAAAAAAAATTATGATCGTTTATCATAACACATTTATTGACGCAATACAAAGAAAAAATGCAAAGAAACGAACTCCAGAAAATTTATTATTGAAAGTTGTTCTTAAGGGACTCAAGTCTAGACGTAATCTTCATAGACGAGACTGAATATCAAAAATAAGCTCATGGAAAGGAAGCTTAATTATTATATAATATCGCTAAGACATGAGATTTATCTGTAAGTCTACTCTTAGATATTGAAAGGTGATTGCTCCATATGCATATACAAAAAAATCATATTTAAAGAGTTGAGAAATCTGTTGGAAGAGAGCTTTAAATTGATTTATGGGAGCTTAACATGAAGAAAAACAAAAAAAAAAAAAAGTTAAATAAAAACTATTGATCAAATCTTACATATAAACTCACAAAGGATAAATCTTGAAATTAATGTTTGACATATTATAAACCCCTTTAGAAAATGCTACATATATAATTAAGCAATGTTTTGTTTTTTTTACGGTCTTTAAGCCTAATTAATCTTAGTTATTTTTGATAGCTTATAATACCACATATTTTAAATGCTATTCTTGATGTCTCGATTTTTTTTTATCAGCACACGATTTTCTCAAACTTAAGAAAATTGAAATTTGAAATTTTTCTGAATTTTTCTTACTGGTAAGAAGTTTGACATTTTTTATTTTTCCGAAATTCAGAAAATTCTGATCAAAGATTCCCCCCCCCCTTTTTGAGGTTTAAAAGACATCTTTAAATTATTTTGCGCGGACTAATTTTTGAGCATTCAATGTCGTAAAAAATTTACTAATAATTTCAGATTTTTAATAACTAATTTTTATTTAGCTTTTTCTGAACTTAATTTCTAAAAAATTAATTCAAACCTTAAAACTTGCGATATTTTTAAAAATGACTTAATTCATAAATTCTATATACGAATTTATTTTCCTGATTTTCTCGTTTTCTCAGTAAAGGAAAATGCATGTGCGTATTTTTTTTTTTAAATAAATGAACTTTTAAAAGACAATTGAAAAAAAAATAGATAGGATTTCTAAAATCAAAAAACCATACACGCGTATTCATGCAAAAGCGTATGTAACTAAAATGGAAAAATGTTATAAATATAAAATATATTTTATAATATATTAATATATCCCCACACGAATATTTTAGTTTTATTCAAAATATAGCATATTTTCAATACATTAATTAACTCTCTTTGAATCAAACTATTTTTCCCTCAATGCTATTTTATAAATTTTATCATCTAAACATTAAACATTTGCAGTTTTTCATTTTAAGTGAAAATTTGGAATATAACCTTACTTGACTTTTAAATATTTCTAAGCTGAAGAATGTAATCCAATTTTCAAGAATATGTCTTATAAGCAGACGATCTTTTATTACGAAAGGAATAATTATTTTTCTTCCTAGAAATGGCGTTCACCAGCAATGAGCTTTTTCCTATCATTAAGTAACGGTAACCTTAAATTGAATAAATATCAAAATGTATGTTTCCTGCATAACCAATATGCAGCACTATAGCAAGAAAATATTTATTTAGCACGAACCTTTGTAATATACATCAAATTGACACATAATACACCCTATTTCCGAAACATATTCCGTGAACAGTATGGCAGGCTAGTAAAACTACACCCATAGTTCAAGGTCCCCATTTATAGTAAATATCAATCCTAATAGTGAAAACCCTACTAACTACTTTATAAGGGCGAAGCTCTTTTCCAAACTTTATTAAAAATGGATGCGTGAATTTATCGTCGTGCGTCATAGAAACGACCCCAAGACTATCTTCGGAAGAAAATCTTGGCACGATTTCTTCTATCTATGCCTCAAGATCAATTTACTCTGACATTTGCAATTTCCACTCGCTTCACGCAATGGGACGCTTCGACTTAAGGCCTGCTGGAATTTCGAACATGGATCGAAGAGCCGTTTTTATGTCCAATGAAATATCACCTAGAATGATTCTGAAATACTTCTGTGCTTTACTAGTACGAAAATGTTGTTGCAAATCTTCTTCAGTGGGTTCTTTTAAATTTCATGCTTTTGGAATGTTTCAAGTAGAATGATACAATATACATCTACAAAAGTACTACATACGCTTTATTTATAGATTGATAAGAGAAATGCAAAAAGAAATAACAAACGTTTTGACTGTTGGCTTTCACCACTAGTGTCTTAATGTTTAGTTAATGTATTAAATAAATAAATAGAGTGGTAAACACTACTTGGATTTTCTTTTCTATTCTGAACACCAATTACTAACTAATCTGATCAGGGGCGTAATCTAATGCAATGCCATCTATAAAAATTTTGAATGAATCTAAAAAAAATTCACATTTACAACTTCAATAATTTCAAAAAATTACAACCAAATTTCTGAAACATAAAAATTGGAGTTGGATAACGCAACATAATGTAAACCAACTAGAACATAAAAAAAAGTAATTTTTGCATGAAATTGAATGCAGGTAGTCCTTACATTTGTGAGGTGATAAAAAGTTTTTGAAAATATTAAAAATGAATCTGTGAACAAAATTATTTAATGATAATATGAAGTTAATTACTTCTCATTACTTAAGTATATATCAACCAATTCACTGACAAGAATATTCTTACAGTAAATATTGGATTAAACAGTTTTTTTGAGTTTAAATAAAGAACAGAATTACTTTTCTTTATTTGAGAAGTTTTATGGAAAGATCTGCGCAGGAAAATTGTTTTATTTTTAATGTGCTTTAAATTGCTCTGGTGATTCAAAATATTTTCAAATGAAAATTCGTAATAGAATCGAATTAAATGTCGTTTATACACTTAATTAAATTGAACACATTTCGAGTTCTACAGTATTTATTAATAATTCGAACGATGAAATAAAGAGAACACTTAAAAGAATATTAAATAAGAAAATTATTTTCAAATATCTGAAAATCTTCCCTGTTGAGAAAAGGAATTTAAGTAAATAAATGGAAACGATTTCAAACGGCAATGATAGCAATTAAAGCAAACAAACGAAAATGTTATTTTCCTTCGCAACGATAAGTGAAAATAAAAAGAAACCTGCAATAAAATAAAGTTAAAATAAACAGCATGCATTATAGTAAACATCGATTTCAAGTATTCAACAAATAAATTATTCAAATTCTAAGATTAAGATTCGTAATTTGAGTTTTTTCTTCTTCATTACTAAATAGAAAGTAAACGGACATTATACTATGTAATTTAACTACATAAAAATAATCTTGAAATCCGTTGAGGAAAGGTTTAATTATGAAATTTTCGTTTATATAAAATCAAATCCTCTTAAAACCTATTCAATTGAAACTTGAGTCAGAATAATATCTACAAATTGTTTTTTATATGATTTAACTATTTGTTCATGTATAAAAAATCAAGCAACAAGTTATGATTTTTTGCTTGTAGTCAACATATACAAATTGAAATCTTGATTATATAATTAAATCAGAAACAAATTTAAAATCCATCGCAAGACTGCTGTTAGACAATGTACCAAAAATGTCAATATTTAAATACTGAGCTCAGGTTTAAATTAAAATTCAAAGAATTTCATCAAAACAGTACCAAAAAAGGACTTCTAATTTAATTTTCGTCATGTTATTTTGAAAGCTTCATTTAAGAGATTGTCTTTAGAACTAAACATATCAATTTGCTTTCATCAGTTCTGCATATTTAATTCTAGAGTTATTTAATTATTTTAATTACTTTCGATTATAATTTTCATTCGCGAAATCGCAATAATTCAATTTTGATGATCGGTTACACATTTCGAATTTCTATAATGTATTTACAATCAGTTAATCAACAATACAAGAAAAATAAGTTAGAGATAAATATGAATAAATATTTAGAGTAATCAAAACAATACATCTTTGAAAATGTCATTTTCATAAAAGATTTAAACTTATATTATTTGACAATAATAAACTACCTGCTGTGTATGAAATAAATAAGGATAAAAAGCATAAATAAAATTTTCATTTTCAAAATTAAAACAAAAGGAAGAATTCATATGTGTTGAAAATATAGCAGTTAGAAACATATTTATAGTGTATCATGTAGTGGGACTGCTGTAATCATTACAAGGGAATAGTAGAAGTTCCTGAATAGTATCGTTTTGCATAAATCCCATATTAAAAATAGTAAATTTTATTCTTATAAGAAAAATTAAAAGTTAGAATCCTATCTGTGTCTTTTTACTAAGTGATCAATTCATGTTTTTGATATTCATTCCCATTTTACCAAGTTATATATAAATGAAACTTGATATAAAATAAATTTGCTCGCATTAAATAAATAGAACAAATTCAAACCATGGTTGTAAATGATAAACTGTTCGTGGACATTTCCATAAAAATACAGTTAATAGTCGACTTTTTTTCGAACAAAAAGTCTCGTCCTTATTTTTTCAGAAAAAAATTTTTTTTTCAGGAAATGGTAAAAACTACCAGTTAATTTTACGGACAAAGCAAAGGGTCATAAACCATTCCAAATTGATGAACCTTTATGAAATATTAACTCAGGGAAAAAAGGCCCAAACGATATAAAAAGAACTCAAAATAAATAACAAAAAAAAAAAAAGAAAAGAAAACATTTTAATCGAAATCGAAACCGACTACAAAATAACGCTTTAGCATGTTTTTGAAAGGCCAAAAAATCCAGAGGGGAAAAAATATTAAATTTAGAACAAACTAAAATGCTAAAGAATAAAAATCAGAAAAGAAATAAGCAAAAGCTTCGACTAATGACAAAATCGATAACTTTGATCCTTTGCTGACTCGCGTTATATATTTCCATTATCGCTCGGATGCTTTAGTTTTGGCCCTCACACATGAAGAAAACTTCAAAAATAATTTATAGGTCTTGCCAGAAGATGGCGCTGCTTCATCACTAACTTTTCTAGAAGGAAGGAAATAATATCCTTCCCGCTTTTCTAGTTGGAGAATTTTTATAGTGTAACTTTTTGTTCTTTTTTATTTCGTGCTTTTGCTTTTCATTTGTAGCTTTCGGCGAAGAACTATCTTTTTCATTTTTTTTCTGGAGCCATGTTAAACGCGAAAGAATGAGGAATAAATCTTTAAAGCTGCACGTATAAGCTTTTATTATCGTTTGCATGCATTCTTGCCTTGCTATTTGTTTATTTTGGAATAAATCAAAGTGTTTTAAGCTGTGTCGTGAAAGCAAATGTTGTGAAATTTTCGATTCAAAGAATGAGCTGCGCTTTTAAGAAAATCATGGAATGTAAGAAGTGGAATTTGAATTATATGTTTTTAAGCGAGAATAATTATCTTGGTTTTAGGAAAATCATTCTGTTTTATATTTATCTCTTAGTATAAAGTAATAGCTTAACAAAATAAGAACCACCAAAAGAGTTCGTACATTAACAAATTTCAATAAAATACTGCTCTATCGACTAATAAAAATTAATATTTCCCAATAATACTTTTATATCTATTTGTCCTAAGCCAAACTACAGAATATATTTTTAAGAAATAATGTAACTTATAATTTGAAAAATCGAAATTTAAAAAATAACAAGAAATATTTGTTGTAAAATTCTTAGTATACTTTAAAAAAATATCTTCATTTTTGTAAATATAGTGACATTTCCTTAATTTAGTACTTAGAAGGCTATGTTCTAGTATACACAACAGTTTTTAAACGTCTGGGCATAAATTCTACTTATTTTATTCCTCCACCGTTGTTCCTCCATTCTTCGGAAATCACTGTTTTTAGTTCACTTTTCGTTTCAATGTCGTATCTTTTTACTCTAACATCTAGTTATCTATTAATATGTTTTATTGCCTTTAAATTGGACAACTAATATGAAGCTTTTCGAACTTATGGAAAATTTTAATGACACATGAGACGAATGTTTAGAGCAGTATGCGTAGAATTGTAATTTTGATAAATAAAACAAAGTTGTTTCCAATACCCAAATTGTGGGCAGACAATTTTAAATTGCCTTTAAAATATTTAACAGTTTGATTTATTTCAGCATCGATAAATAAATTAAATCACCTAATCTTGAAATTTACATGACACAAGGATACCTCCGCCGCTTTGCTTTACTGTACCAACTAAGTTCCGAGCTTAAATCTAAATTTTAATGTAATCGATAAAATCAACTTTCCAACCAGCTTTTAGATCCTGACAATTTTATTAAGAAATTAGCATTGAAGAATTTCAAGATTGTATAAGTAAAGATATCAAAAAATGTATTTTAATAATAATGAGTATACTTATTTGAAAAAGATTTAAAAACAAGCTATTAAAATTCCTATTTGTTATATAGGCCATATCTCTATCAAAAGAATGGGATTATCCTGAAATGAGGCATCAGCACATCAATATAAAAATAAAATTTTGTTAATCACATATTACATAAAATGATATGGAACCAAAATGTCAAGACATCTAAGATATAAAATTGAACTATTTTAATTAAAATACCCATGGAAAACATAGATGCCTACAAAATATATCTCGTCAAAAAAATTAAAATGAACACAAATGATTTTTCAGAAGATTAAAATAAGTAAAAATAAAAACTTATACAAGAAGGAAAAGAATAATAGAAACAAAACACGAAAAGCCCGCCAAATAAAGACGAAAATCGAAAAAGAAAATGGAGAGCAATGCCAACTATCAGAGAGAAAAAGAGAGTGAGAGGCAGTACTATATAGAAGATCAAACGATTAACTAATTTTGAAATGAAATTATTAGACAGAAAAGTAGAGAGAAATTTTTTTAAGAAAATTAAAATTTAAAATCAAGAAATCATTATTCTACTTTAAAATTATTATGTTTCATATTACCTTCAATAAAATTCAAAGGGTAATAAGCTAGACGACAAAGCTTGTAAATATTATCAAGGATTTTATGAATAACATGTATATTAGTCACGATTGCAATGTTACGTAAAATATAATTATAAATATTATTTCTGAAGTTACTCAAACTTCTGGAACTCGTTCATAATAGACATTATGAAGATAAATTTATCTCTCTTTTCGACTTTTTGACTATAATTTACAACATTCTATTTGTAAAAAATAACTAAGCATTCATTATAGTTAACAAAACATAAGATTATAGTTAGTTTTAAACACTCTTGATAAAAATAATAAAAAAAAGATTTATGATCTTTATTAATATTAATTTGACAAAATATATCATCAATATATATAAACAACATATATATATATATATATATATATATATATATATATATATATATATAAACATATTAAAAGTAGAATATTTTGAATCAAATTATAAGGATATAAATAAACATTAGCTAAAAAATTACCTACAGGACTACTTCGTGGTATTTTTTAATGTGTTCAGATAATTTATTACTAATCATTATAAAATTTTAAAACTAACTTAACAAATAAAATGTTTTATATGCACAATAATCTTATTATATTTATAATTTCATAAGCATTGACTTTAATAATTTCTCATAAATCTCACACGGAACTCTGATTAAATCATATATGTTTACTGAATTAAAAAGATCTTTTAGAAATATAAAGTGATTTTAATTTTATATGTTATGTATGTGCTTTGTAATTTTGTTTATAGTTAAGCTTTCTCATTTAGATTAAGATAATATAAGATAAAAAGATATGTATAATTACATTATTTGCAAATTATTTTCATCTTAGTTTATAAAATTAGAACAGTATGAATAACATATGCATAGAATGAAAAATAAAACAATAAATAATCTTTTTATTGAATACCAAAATTCATGAGTAAAAGTCATTTAAATCGTTAGATTTATAAAAAAATTTTAAACTAATTGCTTAGTTTCTGTATTAAAAAATATATTAATGCCTTCCTATCACTCTTTTTGCCTTATCGCATAATATATATATATATATATATATATATATATATATATATATATATATAAACTCAAGAATTATTTAAAATTCTTAGTAACATAAATAAATATTTAATGCACGATTACACTTTCATTACTTTTCTCCAAATTTATCTTTCTATAACTTGTGAGCTAATTAGAAGCATTAATTAACGAAATAAAAATTATATAAAAAAAAGCAGCGAAAACTATTACTTTTAACTTTTCTAAGTGGCAAGAAAAATTACCACATTTTCTTTTTTGAAGGAGCGTAATTTATGGTTACTTTTTAACAGCAATATGCATTCCTTTATTTATTAGTTTTCTCACTTTAAGTCTGCGCAAAATGAAATTAAAATAAAAAATAGAAGAGCTATAAATATTGATTAGAACATTTTAGTAACTATTTCTAACTAGAAATATATTTACCGTAAGTTAGCACAAAATTTCGCGAAAAGCACTACAAGAGTAAAAGATATTACAGGAAAATATATTAAAATTTTTGTTATAACTTCACTCAGTTAAGAGTTTGTTGCTTCACATTTAAATAAAAATGTGAAGCAACAAAACTTTTATTATTTCTGTAACTATTTTCTCTTTCCATCTCTATCATATTTATTATCTATGGTGGAGTGAAAAGAATCATAAGACAGAGAGAGTGAGAGAAATTCTTTACGCAATGAGAATATCATTCTTTTTGAGGAATGAATCATAATTAATAAAGGAATTCATTTATCATCATTGACTTCTAAAACGTCAATAAACGCAGAATTTTTTGTAAAAAATTCAAAAGAAATTTTTCGGTTTAAAACATAGGTATAGTAAAATTTCATTAAATCTATAGTTTCCTAGAAATGCGCAGCCGTTATTTGGCGGTCGCAAAAATAATATAATGGTGAATAATGGTATTAATCTTATTCAAGTCTTTCGTAGGAAACCATAGATTATGCGTTAGCTTACGTTTCGTTCATATTCAACGTTCTTTGGGAACCCACACCATATGGTTCACACCGGCTAAGTTTTAGTGAAGACCTCCATACTAATATTGCGGCAGCTATATAACGGCTTAACTGTCATTAATTTGGAACAGAGCCGGTCCGAAATATCAAAAATCCGGATAAACTGGAGAACGGAAAATAAAAATGAAATTCAATAAAAAATACAGAAAATTATTCTTATCTTGAACAAATCGAGAATGAATCATATCTACAGAAGAGATATAAACATGTCTAATTTGTGAACAATAGAAGTGCACTTAAAATAGTTTTATTGCATTTTCCATGTTGAGAATTTAGCACTTTATGCCCTTTGTCATTGGTTATAAGAGATACAACTAACGCTCTGTGGACTTAACATTTATAACCTCCCCTCCCACTCTTCACTTCCCTTTCATACATAACTAGCAGTTGCAGTAAAGAAAATAATTTACCAAAATACGTAGGTAAAATTTCTGAATACCATTTTAAAAATTTGCGGATTGCATCTCAATTTTTTTAAAAAAAAAAATAACATTCTTCTTAAAAAAATCCGAAGATCCATGGTAAAAAGGTCCGATTTAATGGCGTCCCATTGTGCATAAATATTAAACTAAATTCAAAGGAATAAAAAGTATTAAAATTTCAAAGTAATTTAACGTGACTTTTCTACAAATAATGTGATTTCTTCACTTTTTTTTAAATGTAAAGGCGTTCTAAGCATTAGTTTCAATCACGGTACAAATAAGAAACACTAAACACAACCATATAATGATATTTTCTCTAAAAATTATGGAAGTAGAGCTTTCGCGTACATAATAAATAAATAATACTTAATGACAAGCGTAAAATAGTTCTGTAAGTGAGCTCAAAATACAAACGAATTTCGGGTAACGAATATGACGTGATACTTTCATCTGATTTATTTCATTGAATACATTTTTAATTACAAATTACTACTATGTTGCTTTTCGAAGGCTTTATTTGAACTGCAGCTGGTTGCTTTCCCTGCTAATTTCTAATTGTTAACAAATTTCTAAACGATATATACTAAGAAAATACTTTTATTGTCTTGGTATACTTCGGTTCAAAATCGTTTGTGAGGGATTTAATAAATATTACAGTTTTCTCTAATAACTCGATATAAATGAATAAGTGAATGATCTTGCCGCGGTTTTATATCAATTACTTATTTGAACATTTTGGAACACAATAAAAAAATGTGTGACATACACTGCACTACATTCTAGTACAATAAATATGCATGATTCTGCAAAAATATACAAAAATGAAATGAATTATACTCTTCATGTGAGAATAAAAATTCAATATGAAATTTAAATTTTATATATATATAACCTAAGAAATATGACACATCTTATTAAATGATTAACTGAGCATAAATTGTATTAATCTCGCTTACTTCCTTTTCTCTATCATATAATTATAAGAAGGAATGTTCATGTACATATAATTTATAACTTAATTTCCGTATGCATTTCAAACCTTCTGCAATTTTTTTATTTCATAAACATTATTAATTATACAAAGTTTGCAATTTATATGAAGAGGTATATTTAGTGCATATGAATCAAAAAGTTATAATTTTTCTTAAATGAACAATGAAATTTCACGAAAAGAACTTGATTTTTAACCATATGAATACACTTAATTAGTTCAACTTAGTTCTTGCACTGATTGTGACAGTGAAAACATAAAAATTTCAGTTTTACATTAAATGCATTTTAAGACTGAAAATTAGGCAAAGTAAAATTGTTGGCATATTTTGTAACAAATTTTCATAATATAAGTATTACGAAGCTTCTAAAACCGTAAAGGATATATATGTGTGTGTGTGTGTGTGTGTGTGTGTGTGTGCATACAATATAATTTATTGTAAACATAAGAACATTACATATCAATTCGATCTATACCACTCACAACACATTCTTCATTTTCATTATTCCTACTGTAAGCAGTATATATCATTATTAGTTTTATGTGCATACCAAATCATAATACATGTATTACATACAGAGAAGACGCATGCTTTGTATGCAATTTATTCTATACGAAATACAAAGCATTTCCATAAATCCTCCTGCGATCATTATATTTCACAATCATTTTTCTAGTCTGTATCAAATCATTATACGTGAATAACATATAGAACAGAAATAACTATATATTACACGCGATCTATTTTAAACAATATATTATTCATTTTCGTTAATCTGCTGTGATCATTATATTTCATTACCTATCTTACATCCATTTAAAATCGTTAATTCATGGAAAACGTACCAAATAGACACATTCATTGCATAAAGACCTGAATAACCTATCAAATTCAAATCTAAGAGTCCGTCAGTATTTTTAGTAAATATTCCCTTTTATTATTTTTAGTTTTATGGCATTAGAGGAAGCTTAAAATATTTCCATACATTTTTAAAACTATCTGTACTTAATGTTCAAGATTAGATCAAACTTATGTGGATTATATATATATATATATATATATATATATATATATATATATATATA
>BMAW01028941.1:154782-187904 GCA_019974015.1 Nephila pilipes | reverse complement strand
TGTGTGTGTGTGTGTGTGTGTGTGTGTGTGTGTGTGTGTGTGTTTTGGTAAAGTGTCAACTGTCGCGCTGGCTTAACGTAGAGAATGAATGAATATGTCCTCCTAATTGTAGTGCCAGGTGTTTTGTCTCAGTAATTTGTGGTAAATCGTTTTTAACATAAAAAGTATTCATTGATGAAATTTGTCTTATTATAAGTAAAAAATACTATCTTCAGAAAAATTCCTGAATCTAAAAATAAAATTCCGAGAAACTTTTATTTATTATTTGATAAAACATAACGGAGAAGAAATTATAACTTTACTAAGTTGTTGCTTCTTATGGTATATTGTCTGTAATACCAAAATGGGTAAAACATGCTACACGTTCTTTGTGGTGCACTAAAACTTCATTTTATTTTACAGCGTATGAAAATCAAAAAGAAGATCCAGTATTCAGTACATGAATTTTTTTCGCTAAATTAATATTGTTTTAGAATAAATAAAGTTTTTAATTGGATTAATGTCATTCAGTATTATTCGAACATGAAAACTATCGAACTTATAAATGTTAAAGCGAAGCATTAAATTTAAAATTTTAAGGCTCAAAATACTTTTCCACACACAATTTATGAAGTATCTAAATACTGACCTTATCACTGGAAGGCTAATTTCTTAAATTCCTAGACCTATAGCCAAAGAGCTCTATTATGTACTTAGTTTATATGTATTTTGTCCGGAAAGTGGTTATCAAATTTTGTTTTTGTAGATTATTACCGTTACATTTCTTTTAAAGCAAAGGAAATTGATATTTAGTTTATTTCATAATTATATAGTAATACAAGGTGTAGTACTATTAATTAATAACATTAAATGAATTACACTGAAAGGTAGATGCCAACATAATTTGAAGAGTGAATGATGCATCAAAAAAAAAGCTATCAAAAACACACTAAAATTTACTATCATTTTCCATAATTCTGCGTTCAACGTACATAGATCATTAAAAAAGTAAACTTCGCTACATAATTGAAGGTAATTAAACGTAGATCACTATTGTGGAAATCATTTGCCATTAGAGAGTCTTATCTTTTCAAAATTCTGATAATATTTGAATTTAATATCTATTTAAGGCCAAAAAAATTAAATCTTACAATGGGTTACATTTTGTCACAAATAATATATTTTTAACTTCTCATTTAATAGTAATTAATTAGTCAAAACACGTCTGATAGTAAATCTACAATTCTTTTGTTACTACTAAATTAAAGAGATTTATCACTCATAATAAAAGTTAAGTTTTCTTATTACGTGTGTGAACTTTTAAGAATGATCTTTATATTATTTAAAGAAAACAATTCTCACTAAAAGCTTTTTTTTTAATTATGGTGAATACTAGCAGTATAACTTTGCAATTGGTAGAAAATGCAAACACAATTGTAACACCTGTCCTACACTTAGTGGCATATAATGGAAAAAGACAGCTGCGATCTTCTTTATTTTCATTCCCCACTTCTCAATATAATTTGTAATTCTTGATTTACCTGCTACTTGCACCGTACCTTTCAATCATTGAAAATGTTTCATGAATACTTTTGTGTTTCTTATTTCAATTCTAAGATATTTTCAAAAAATCAATTCAGTAATTTAATAAGTAATCAGTTTGAATCTATTATTTTCAAGTATTGTTTCAAATGCATTGTTTGCAGCCAAATAAATACCAGAAATTATAATTTGATAGGTGAAAATAAGTAAACTCTCTAAGGTTGATATTACTTTCAAGAATTCATGATGGCAAATAGACGAATGGAAATCTTATCTGTCCATTTAAATATACAGAGTGCCCCATAAATATAGGTATAAACTTTAATGGTAGGTAGGGCACATTAAAAAGATAAAAAATTGCGTCGCAACACACAGCTAGAAACATCATGGGAAAGATGTAGCAAAGTTAAGAAATGAAATGTTTCAAGAGACATAGATTATCATAAATAGGAGTATTCGTTGTACATCAATAATTACAAATACTGCAAGTTTTACTTGGATATTCACAGCTACACAGACAAAGTTTGTGATCGGATCTAAATCAGAATCAACAGATGTCTATTGCACAATAGTGTTAAAGTTAACAAAAGAAATAAATCCAGGCTGCTTAATTCGAGAGAACAGGAAGACCAAGCAACAGATTCACCTTGCCCAATCCATCATTGACCAAACGATACAATACCATGGCATGTGTACAAGTCACTCGAGGCCTTCCATAATTATGCCTGTAATCTCTTAAAGATCTAATTTCACACAAATTATACTGCGCATGTGAAAATGGTGACTCGGAACATGTCCCTTTGAGAAGCGTTCCCGATAAATGGTTTGAGATGCTCATGCATTGTCATCAACCTATTAATTCACTAAGAGCATATCTGCTAGCTCTTTATTCGTACTATGTTGCCCGAACAAGACAACTACCATTCAAATGATGTAAAATCATATATTCTCCCTAAAGCTCCCTTACAGACAACGCCATCTAGTGACGTACGGTTAAGTTTCAGGTTAATGGTTGCTCTTCAATTCTCAATCCTTTTGATATACTCTAACTCCCCTTAAAATTTGTACCTCTATTTATGGGACACCTTGTGTATGAGAAACCATAATTCTTCTTTATATTAAAATTATTATTCTTTTTTCGTGTAATGTTATACATACAAGGCAAGTACTGCCCGAATGACGAAAAATCAGATACTTCCCTTTAAAGCGCTCACCTGAACAGCCGCACATATAACGAATATACGATGACATTTATATTCATGGGTTTTTATACAATTCTCAAGGTTTAGACACATGCCTTATCTCTCCTTAAAGTGTGTGCCTATATTTATGGCAGACCCTGTATATTCAAATACAGATTTGATTAATTTGAAAAAAAGACAATAATGAACAATATTTTACTTATTGAAATTTATTTCGATTTGATTAAGTAAAATTTAATCTTTTTGTGCATCAAACTATGTGAACAGAAAGAAATCTATATTCTCGACTTTACATCTTTGTTTTCATTAAACGTTAGCTACAAGTCACGTTAAGCAATGCTGTATTAAAAAACTTTACACGACTCTTTTATTCGTTAGAAACAACTGTTTTCTTAGTTAGAAAGTTCTGAAGCCAACGTTGCATGTCGAATTCAAATAAAGATTTGCTGAGCAAAATAGCTTAAAAATTCTAATTAAGTCTTGAACTGAAAAGTAACTGGAAGTTTCTCGAGGCGTGAAGAGTAATTACAAGTAGTTGCTCCTTTTCCGTAATTACTTGGCGATATTTTTTTCTGCAATAGGTTGCATCGATTGATAAAAAAGTGCAGAATTTCTGGTTGTACAAATGTGCATGCTTAGATAAAATTGTATCATCATGAAGGGAAATCACATAAAAATATCTATTAAGATATTTCAGGATTTAAAAGGATTGAACAGATTTGGTCTTTCAAATATAAATCACTTCTGCGAATCATGGGATATGTATCGAAGGAAAGATCAGAGATTAGCTGAAATAAGAAGCATCAGGACTGCAAGGTCTATTTTTAAAAGGAAATATCTCTGATTTATGCAATAGACAGAAAAAGAATATTTATTCGTCAAAAAAATTAAGTTCGCTAAAAATGTAATTCTGGTGAGAATCATTTAATAATAACAGAAAATCCTTTGCCAATAATCTTCATCGAGCTTTTCCCACAAGTTGTGTTAAGATATAAGATTACGAGTAAGTACGGTAGCCGTAACGGCTAAAATTACGAGGTTCCAATTTATTTAATAAATTTACCCTCTCATCATAATTTATAAAAGAAATTATCATAATTATTTAAAGTTTTACTTAATTTTAAGTAGCTATCAAAATTAGGATCAAGGCAACAAGCACCTGGGCATTCGACAGAGTGAGGAACTGCCGAAACAAACATGGAAAGTAAAGTTACGAAAGCGCGCATTGCCATTGGATGCTGTAGCCGTAAGCTAAGAAGCATATATAGCAATGGGCGGAGAGTAGATTTGGGGGTGGGACTTCAGTTCGAAGACGAAACGACTTCGAGAAAGCTGATGTCCACGGGGCGAGTAAGTACCGTATAAAGTTTTAATTACGACTAAGAAATAAGAGAGCGAGATACCAGTACACTTTTATTCAGCATATCAATTACTAGTTATGTACATAATGTTGCAAATTACAGTTATTAATGTTGATTTATTGGGTTTCAGGAAGTCGTGGATTGATACAACCTGCGATACCGTAACATGTTAATTGTTATTCCAAGATATCGTGTTGTTTTATTTATTGCTAAAAGTAATCGAAATGGAAATTTAATTTCTATTTATTATTCTTATAAGATTTCTCTCATAGTCATCATCCAGAGATACACATTTCTCTTAGCCTTTCCGAACCTTTTGAAAGCCGTCATTGTTAGCAGATTGGATTTTATCTTCTCAATACTGCAGGTTACTTCAATGTAAAGGTTCCTAAAGTCAAGCAAATCAACATTAACAGTTGTAATGTACAACTGTGTGGGTATAAGAATGAATAAATATGCGGATAAAATTTAGAACAAATAACCTTTGTTATTTTAGCAGTAAACAAAACTTTACGATGCCCATACATTTTCCTTATATTGAAGTGAAATTTTAATATTTAAACAATTATATTATTGTCATTTCCTAAATAAATACAACAGTGATTATATAATGAAATTATTTAATTTAGTAAACATCTTTTCTGAGATTGTCTCAAAATGAAATCTTGTGAAATCATATACGATTTTATTAATTTTAACTTCATAAATGTAACTGTAGTGATTACATTTAACTCTTAATTTATAAATACTTCCCTTCTGAACTTATATTCTTCATCTCTGATTTAGCATTTAAAGAGTTGTCCAGTTGACGCATGCGTATATACAACGAAAGTCACTGAATTCATGGTGAGATAATAATAAAGGAAGTTTTTATGGCAATGGAGATATAAATTAAATCTCATGAGTTTGAATCGTAGTTCGAACGTAACAATTTTTACGAGTACGAGACGTAAACTCTAATTTTATTCTCCAGATTTATACAAGAAGCCAATATGCGGATTTACCGGAAGAGTATTTGAAAAGATTTTTAATGTATTAGAAAGTTCGACACCGAGAGGTGTCTCTGACTGATATTCTTAATATTGTTGAGAGTCACTAATTAACATCAAATAATATATTTTAAAATGAAAGAAATTATGTAACATTTTCGAATATTGAACAAAACAGATTTTAATAAGCTATTTCTACATGATACATTGCTTAATTGACATAAATTTCATTGGAATGAACAGATTTGTTCAATCCAACCGATGGATTGTTGTGAAATTTCGTTCAACACTTCTAACAATTAATTGAATTGTTAAAATTGCAAAATTAAATTTCATATCAATTTCATGCAGCAACGAAATGAATTTTCGAAATTTAAAGGAAAGGCCTAACTCGGAACAACCTTGGTCCTCGCTGAAATTCGATGTTATTAAAAAACATTTATGTTACGAAAAGTATAATTACAAATTAAAATGAATACTCACAGAATAAGAGAGATTCTTATTTAAATATAAAGCTTGTTTCTGACCACAAAACATACCAAGAAGGAAAAATAGTTCGAGAAAAAATAGTTTGAAGACAACGAGACAAATATACCCTATATTAGTCTCATAATTCTAAATAATTTACCTTAATAATTTCAGAGATTTCTTGAAAATACTTGATTGCATTTAAATTAAGACTATATATATATGAATCTATGAAGTAAAATATATCTAACTTTTCAGGTGAGCTCAATCGAATAAAATCAATGAGATAAATATTTCAATAAAAACAGTTTCTTAAAAATTAAATTTACTCTAGTGAAAAAGATATTTCCGTGTTAAACTGTTAAGAATAAACTAATATCTAAGGATTTACTTTTATTTCTATTTTACAGCAACCATAAATAATTTAATTATTTATCGTTTGTTTCAGTTTTAATGTTTGAATAAAATATTGTCTGCTTTAATGTCTCATAGTTTGGGTTTAATTTCAATATTTAATTTAATAGTTTAATTTTTATTGCAGAACTGTAATTTTTTTTATTTTAATTTATTTGTTTATTTGTAATAATTCAACATTATTTTTGTATTAAAGAAGTTAGTAGGTTTTAACTGTAACGACAAGATGGCTGTGGAACAAACAATAAAATGAGATTCGGGGAAATAATCAATTTATTTCAGAAATTTTGAGTTCTTCATTCAAGGTAGAGTTGTTTATTACGGATAACGGTATTGTGTCATATCTATAAACCTAATAAAAAAATTAACTGTAAGTTTAACTGTGAAATATTTAATACGAGATTATATAAATTTAAACGAGGTACAAATTTTAAATTTAAGTTACTAATTTAGTTACTAGTTTACTAAATTTAGTTAAATTCACTTTTTACATGCCTCTTTTTTTTCCTTCTTTTCCTTATAAGAAAATCTCTTCAAATAGCGTGCCGTAAAGTTCTGATAATATGATATCTATTTCATACCGAAAGGGGATTTATGTACAAAGTTAAGCTTCTTTCAAGAAACTGTTCCCACAAATTCCCAAAAATGCAACCCTGGTACTTATAGTTGCTGAATTTTTTTCTTAAATTTAAAAGGAGATTTGAATTTGATATTTTAAGTTACTTCACTCCAGAAAAAGTCCAATGTGAATAAATAAGAAGCACGTAATAAAATTTAGAAGTACAAGATTCCAATTATAATTTATCAAATGAAATGTAACTGAAGTGATGGATTTATTAACGTAGCACTAGAAGCAACATAAAGGCAATTGGTGATGTACCTCGGAATTTTGAACTTCAGTCAAGTGACCAGAGCTGGCGCCTCTTTTTTTTTTTTCAACTTTCATACCCCGCCAATGGGAGGACTTTGAGCCTCGACAGATTAAACATTCACCATCCTCGGCTACACAGCGGGTCGAGGCTCGAATCGAAGACTCAACGAAAACCACCGGCTGCGAATACTCGACCATGAGCATCAGGCTGCCGGGACAAAAATTGAAAAAGTAAACAAAATGTATCGTAGAAGACTTATTTTGAACAGTTAAGAAGTAATTCGAATTGTTTAAAGGAAGCCTTCGAATGACTTTCAGTCGTGATAACGAAGTTGATTCAAAAAGTACCAATGTTAGGAATTGGAAATATGAATGGAGTAATTCACATTAATAATTCTTTTCTAAGAAATCCATGATTATAAAACTCTTCACCTCGCAAATTTCAGCGCTTTAACTTTCCCTTCGTCTTCTTTGGTGAGGGCGCGGTAGCCGAGTGGTCAAGAGCTCATGACCGGTATTGCCTTTGTCAAATCATGGATTCGAGCCCTGAAACCACTAATGACCGTGTAGCCGTGCTGATGAACTTTTAATCTGTCGAAGTTCCAAGTCCTTCAACATGGTGTGGAAGTTTGGAGAGGAAAATACCAGCTCAGGTGTTGCCCTCACTATTTGACAGAGGTTCAAAATTACGAGATACATTCACCAGTAGCCCTCGTGTTGCTTCTCAGTGCAACGTTTTCAAACAATCAATCAATCATCTTCTTAGGGACAGATTCATGGAAAGCAATTAATTTTTTTCATTGTCGCTTGGTTTCTGTGGAGTATAATGATGAATCCTCAGGTAATAACAGGTCTCATCAATGGTGATAACTGGACTCAAAATGACGACGACAACACGACACATTATTATATTTTAATTTAGCAACAAGTGGCTTAATTATACATGTAAATCAGTGACACTTTTGTTTTAGCACTGTTCAATAAATGACAGCACACAATGGTAACACAATATTGCCTTTGCAACGTCATATGTCGTCAAAATCACTAGTACGTTTTGAACTACCCACGTAGATTTTCAAAACGGTTCAGCAGGTTAAGCTTTCAGTATCTCAAGTTCATGATTACTTTTTATTCTCCCAGTTGTGTTATGGTAAATAACATTTAATAATTGAAATTTAATTTATAAACAATTGCGATTATATTATTTCAATTTTTATACAGCTTAAAATATTATCCTCTACGTCTCGATATTCTTAAAACGTTTTTTTGTTTTTAATGTTCTTCAAAATAAATACTTAAGTTTTAGCCTGGAAAGGTTTTTTATTTGTTCATTAAATGCTTAAGTTGTAATATAAATTATCGTCGAAACTTCCTTTAACTAGAATCATAGTTTCCTTTCTGATTTTGTTGTTAAATTTCCAGCTTCTTTTCAACCAAACGAAACGTGGTTACGCAAATTAGATTAACTTAAAAAATAGAGTGAATTGATATGATCAAGTCGTATAAAAGTGACAGATAATTGAATTTGAGATACATAAAAAGGTTAGGACGATAGAGAGATTGCTAATTATTAATTAGTGTGAGGGTATTCCTCTGGTGACTATGTGATTTTTAGAGATAAGGATCCGACGCTGTCTGGTCGAATTACTCCTTGGTAGATTTACTCTTATTGTATTCCGATAAAAGTATTCTTTCATATATTATAGAGAGCATTCTACTTGTTAGGTAAATAACAAATAATATTTTGAAAAGTAATCGACAAGTTTCCTGAACTGATCATGTGTGACTATTTTAATTACTTTGTACTTCGATTTAAGTTGAATTTTAGATTTGTTATTAGACTAATTTTTATATTACAGGCAGGTAATAAAGACACACCCACAACGTTATACGCATTTAAAGTTTAAGTATAGCAAAATTCTAAATAATTCTTCAATAGAAAAAGATTATGCATTATCTTGCATTTCTTTTATTTCCTGGCAAATCCATACTCTTGTTTAGTTATCTAAATACGTCATTTTTCGCCTTTTTCAAAAGTAGAATCAAAGAAAAGTAATCTTTTATTTGTATTTTAAATAAATTATTGCTTCTGGTATTATTTTTTTTTATTCTTCTAACCATACAAAATAAATTACATTGCGCTTTTGAAAGGAAGTGAAATTTTTTTTTACGTTAACCACCCAAAGAACATTAAGTTATATTCATCTAGAGTATTATTATTAATATAAATACATATTACCTGTCATTTTGTTTTCATAAAAATTCTAATACGATTCATTATAATGGAAAAACTGTCATTATTAACACACTTTCCCCCATTGGTTTGTAATTTTAACCTTGATAAATTTTAAATTCGAAATAGTCTATTTTTTCTGCTTTTTCTTCTATTATTTTTCTAACTATTCAAAATCAGTTTCGAATTGCGGCATAAAAATGGAGTAAAATATATTTATTACTCTGGAATAGCTCCAAAAGGAACTTTAGATTACATCCATCCAGAACACAATTACCGGAAGAAAAAAAACTTGTTTAGTCTCAAGATCACATCCTGAGAGACACCATTCAAAAAAGTGGAGCAATGTAGCTTCTCTAGACGCTTGTCAATCGATTAGCTGCTATTAGTCATCGAAATCGATTAAGAAAAAGATATGACCTTTTCTAAAAGACTAAGATTCCAGACGATGGTAGCTAGTCTTTCTCCTACAAGAATTATTTGTGTCGATAAATAAATTCTTTCTTCAGTTAAGTTTTCAACTAACAGAAGGGCTGTTGCTTTCCATAAAAATGCTTTTAGCGGTAACAATTTCATTTTAGGCAGAGGAAATTAAATTAAGAAGGAAAATTTCGCAAAAAGCCCTTTTTGAAGATGCGAGGATAAAAAGTTATTTTAAAACTACTTGTATAAGTTCTGCTTTTAGGGTGCATTCAGATTTTGAATATAAATCTTCGTTCTAATTCATATACATCCCAGCATTAGGAATGAATTTCGCGTCATTCGCAGAGAAAAAAAAATTAAAGGTAAAATGTTATGAAACAAATATCAAATTCCTACAATGAGGGATGTTTTAATTTCAATAATAATTAACTGATAAACTATTATTATCTGTTTAAGTGTCATGATATATTTATGTTCTAATTTTTGGTGCATGAATTAAATTGTAATCAAGTTTGAAATAACTTAGCATTATGAGAAAATCAAAAGTTATTTTTTACAATTTTTTTAATATATTTCTTCTTTGCCGAAACTCAAACTTTAACATTAGTATCATAAATATTTCTCACATTAAGGAAATGAAATTATTGAATAGTTTCTAAAAATGCACGTTATTTTGAACGCGGGATGTTAATTTCAATAGGGTTAATGAGAGGGGAAAGTTCCCGTATAAAAAGGCTTCATGCATTAAATAAATTTAGCAACTTAATAAATTTAATTTTACAACACTAAAATAAACACTACTCCAAGACAAAAATCACATATTTACATATACAGCTTAATGCGGTTATGAATAAGAAATATGTTATATAGCTAGCTATGCATATGTATTACTTTACATTGGTTTATACAATTGTATTTTATACAGATTTACAATTTTATAAGACGAGTCCTTCTTTTGTTATTAAAGAATTTTGATTTTTGCAGCACTTTGTAATAAATTTGTATCTTTTAAGAGAAAAAAAATGTAATAAAGGATAATTAACATAGTAGTGTGTGTGTGTGTGTGTGTGTGTGTGTGTGTGTGTGTGTGTGTGTGTGTGTGTGTGTGTAAGAATTTTCTTTTACTTTTAATTTCTTCTCAAAGATATTTTTGGTTCAAACTCTTTTTAATAATATATTATTAATAATATAGTTTAGTCAATAATTCTAGATAATAAACATAACCGTCTAAGACCTTTACAACTTTAAATATATTATTTTCCTTTTTCCAAATATTTGATATTTCCCATTTTTTAAATTACTATATCAAAACCCAATGTTAAATATATCGAATAATCGATAAAACAGAAGTTTGTAAAAATGAGAATTTCACTTAACATAATGCTGAAATTAAATTGAACTCTTTTCGAATTTTTTAAAATTTTATTTATTTATTTTGATTTTTTCAAATCATAAATCATCAATTCGACGCCAACTGAGAGGTTTAAAGAAAGTTTCTTTAAGCACTTTCCTAATGTTCCTCCTTGCTGAATATTATTTTTTTCTCTGAAATCTACTTCACTAGGTTGATTCAATATATTAAATAGTATCAACACAACCTAACAAAACAGTGGAGATAAGACGTCAAGCCATCGTTTAACCTCAACCCGAAAAAAAAAATCTTAAACCTATCTCTGGAAAAATGTTTTTAAGAAAAATTTAAATTTTTTTCTTCTTTCTGGCGATCGGAAATGAGCTGCAGAATCGAGGCCATGGAAGGATGAGATAAAACCTCTTCCTCAGAAAGGAGGGAAAAAAAGGATTTATGGAATTTAGATTATAAAAAGAGACTCCAAGGTTTGAAATATAAAGTGGGTTATGAAGGTAACACACACACATATACTTAGCCTTTCTTCATGCATTTAATCTTAAAATGAAAACGGATTTATTCGGGGAAAGGTCGAGAATTGGAGAGATGTTTGCTGGTGGTCTGTTGTATGAGGAAGTTTTCACCGAGTGAAGGACTTAGAATTATTTTTTCAATGAAAAGGAAAGAGCCTAGCATTTTCTACCAGACATTTTGTATTTCCTATATATGAAACGAAGGACATTTTACCATTTCAAGTCTTATTTGAAGAATAATAAATTCTTTAAAGTAACATTTGAAATTACAATCCAACGTCGTCAGTAAACAGTAAAAGTTTTAAAGAACGGTATACCTCTTCATATGTATTAGAATTTATTTATACACTATACCTCAGAACAATTCCTTTTTATAATGCGATGCTTTCCGTTGAAAAAACTAAGAACCTTAAATATTCAACTATTGTATGTATATATCTTCATCTTGGTTATTAATAGCTATCTTCTCTTTGAGCAATTTTAGACTTCCTAAACACATACATAATTTAAATATTGCTAGAAAGTTTTCAAATCAACATTTTAATACCTTAACATATCTAACAAAATAAAATAATCAAAATATTTCTTTGATATAAATTCCTTTTCAAGATGTTACTGCTAAATGTATATTCCTAAGTAAATTAAAAATTGTCATTAATAACAAACATTTGAACTTTGGAACTTGATATCTTTAAAGAATACGGATCAATATTTTAAAATAAGTCCAATAATATTCTAATAAATTAAATGTATAAAATATTAAGTATTGTTAGGAATATATGCCATTTCTTAAAGTTTGAAAATGAGAAAATTTTCAAATTAGCACTGTAAACATAGAATAAACTAAGTCTTATAATCAAAGACATTTACATTCATTCCACTTTTCTAAGCTTTGACCAAGCCTAATTTTGTAACAATTCTTCGTGGCACATTTTTAAGAAAAAAATGTTGAAGTTTGCGATAGAATAACCGTCAAAACTTATGAATAATCGATTTCTATATAGTATAAATCAATTCAAATTACAGTATATCCATCATTAGAGAAAGAATAAATTATTATTAAATCTAATTACCTTCCATACCTTACGTTATAGAATGTTTTATAGATAAAGCTTTTTAATGTTAAATTTCCGGCATTTCTTACACTGATCAAACATGGTTTGGTATTTATGGTTGTTTGTAATCTTACCTCTGTTCAGCTTTTTCTGTCAACATATATCTTTACTTTATTTGTTAATGTTCTTTACTTTATTTTTATTTTAATTGTTAATTTTTAATTTTATTTTTGTACTCTTATTTTTCACTGTTGCTTGATTTCTTTTTTAATTTCCTTTTTCCTCTTTTATTAAAATCTTATGTTCTTCACATAATGTTTCTTTTCTTTTTTTTTTTTTTTTACTTTTAATTCTTTTCCCTTCCGTTTTATTTTTTATCAGTCCTTTTATGTTTTGCTAGCGTTTTTTGAGAATAATTTTTGAAATGAACTCCAAGTGATTTTGTATACTTTATGTTATAAATTGTGATGCAACAGAAGATGGAAATTTCTCACATAAAAATGAAGTCATAATTAAAATTAATCATAAGAGATTTGTTCCGATTTCTCTTTCTTTTTCTTTAAGTAGAATCCATGTAGCCTGTTAAAATAAGTCTAAGACAAAAATCACAAGAAATCCTCACCATATTAGTATTGTTTTATGACATAAAATTAAAAGTAAGAGAAAGTAATACTTTTATTACCTTAGTAAAATATTATTTCATTTATTCTAATTGAAACTAACTTTTATTAAAATCTGATCTTTTTAAAGTAGAAGAGTAAAATTAAAATCTCTAATTTGTTTTAGCCTACACTAAACTAACGCATGCTTGCTTTTTTTCTATTTGACTATTATTTTTCTACATCTGTGTTACATGAAAATTCCAGACTGAAATATCGACGTCTTTATGATTAATATTTGATCACGGTAAAGTACTTTAACTTAATAAACATTAATTAGATACTTGTTAAACTATTAGTATTCGACGATTTATCCGAGCACATTTATTTCAAGCGAATTATTTTGTAAAAAAATTGGTTATATTGGTTTGCTTATGTCATTCTATCATTTAAACTGAAGTAAGATATAATATTTAGATAGTGAAAGTATAAATTAATACACATTTGTAAGTAAAACATCTGGACAATTTAATGCAACACAGAATTGGATGGCATTATGCAGAACTTTCAACAATATATCATTTTGATTTTTATGTAAATACATTACAGTAATTTTTTGTTTATTTGATTTAAATAATATTGTTTTTAAATTTTTAAGACAAACATTTCATTCTTCATTTTAACTTTTTGTAGTATATGGGATATAATATATTTTGTTTTTACCGAACATACAAATATGAAAATCGACAAAAAAATCAAAATGTTTAAAAACTTGATTATTTACTACTCAGATTTACGCTAAGCTTAAGGGATTTCAGGACATTTTACAATTACATGTGAATGCCGAAAAATATCATTTTTCAAAACAATACTGCACTAACGAAACAAAGCTTGATTAACTTTTATCATATCGTATTTAAATTATTTCTCATGTTTTCATATAGTTTTTTAAATTCTTAAGAAAATAAAAAATATATATAAATTGGACTCTTTAGGACAAAATTATGAAAATTAATATTTTACTATGAGCAGAGTTATCAAAATTTACAAAAGTAATGTAATCTAGTAGAAAAATGTTCCATTTTGAAGTTATAGATACTTTTTAAAAACATTTATAGCAAAAATATTTCATAAATAATCACTAAGAAAGTTATGAAATTTTAAGAAGAAATACTATCAAAATTTGTATAATTTTTTTTCTTTTTATAATTTGTTTAAAATTGTTATATTTAGTCATAAAGAAACTTATTTTCAGAAAGTGTATCAAATTTCAAACTAATAAGATAGATAGTTTCTGAGAAATCCTAAGCTTAAGCTAATTTTGTTTGTTTTGAGAAAAATTAATTGAAAGTTGAAAAATAATAAAAAGGAAGTTAAGTGTGGTTAAGTTTTCTTTCAATACCTTTAGAAGTTTCGGTAGTATCGTTGCAATTTCCCACCAAATTGTTGAGAAAGATTGGTCAGCAACACATTAGTTTTTGAAAAACAAATTGGAATATTTTGAAGCTTAAAGGTCCTGAGACCCCTTAAAACTAAAACAAAAAAGTATAGGATAGTCAAAATTTCGTTCATTCCTTTTTTATTTCCTTACTTTGCAAATTAAGTATAATTTGATCTTTTACAAATCATTGCTTCCATCTCGTAATACACTATTTATTTTATATTTTGGGTGAATAAAAATGTTAATTAAAGTTATTACAAAATAAAATAAAAACTGAAAAAACTTTTCTGTAAAACGTTTCTCCCATTTATTTATTTATTTTTAAATTTATATTCAAAAAATCAATTCAGAAAGAAACATTGTATAAGAATTATATTATAATTCTTATTATTATTCATATAATGAAACAATTTACCCATAAAATATTTCATACAAATTCTTAACGCTGAAAATTGGGAAAATGTATATGGACGTATATGCATAATTTCATCATGTTAGGAAATTTGTAGAATTACATTTTTGAAAATGATATATAATAGTTTTTATTTTATAAAATGTATTTTTAATCTATAATGAACTACGCATTTATTCGTTAATCAACACCACCATGTGTATCATTCAGGACGTCATTCGATATTCCTTTCTAGCATCTTTTTTTTAATCTTAATTATGAATGGAAAAATGTCATACATAAAATACTTTAAAATAATTTTCAAAATGGTCTCTTAGAATCACTCTGCATGCACAAAAATGTAAGATTACTTAAGATTCCTACATTTCTGCATAATACCGCCCAAATCAAAACTAAGAAAACTTACGCTAGGTACCAAATGATCTTTGCTGCCAACTCTGGTGAACTTGTTTCTGTCCAGTAGTTTCCTGACTGCCTTTTCGATTGGCTCGTTGTATTTCATGAAGATGACGTAGGCAGCGTAGCAGAATAGTAGGATCGTGGCTTCGTACCAATAGATGATGTTATCCTTGAAACATAAGATCAGCACGATCAGGCTGATGGAATAAAAGGTGACGTCTCGGAACAACGGCCACCATGTGAGACTGAGGACAGTCTTGCTGAAAATGGCACACATCGATATGACGAAAAGAATGTTGAAAACGGCCGATCCGACGATCGTGCCAATGCCAACGTCGTCGTAGGAGATAAACACACCAATGACACTAGTAAATAGTTCTGGGGCACTACCACCAGCTGCCATAAAAGTGGCCCCAGCAACGTCCTCGGATATGTCCAGTTTGATGGTGATTACATCGAGTGCTGGAACAAAGAACTCATCGCAAACGATGGCAAGAGCAACGAACATGTAAACGAGTCCAAATACGTGGAGGACAACGGCCCCATGTTTTCTCTGCTGATGTGTAAATAGATCCTCGGGAAACTGAGCTTGGGGGTGCTCTTCCTCATTGGTAATGTTGCTGTAGTTTCCTGTAGTGTCCAACAGGTTCCTGGTGGAGAATCTGGAGAATTCTATGATGGTCTCTTCAGGATTGACTAAGGGTTTTATGAAAGGCGGGGGCAAATTGCGTCCGCAAGTTCCTTTCGCTTTCTGCCCTTCAAAGAATGAAAAATAGGCTATCACAAACACGACTGATACGAAGACAAGCCTCGGATCTCGCCATCTTGGACGATGAGGTCGGGTCAGGGTGGGGTACATAGTTCTCATTGGAATTACGGAATTTTTCATTTGTAAGGGAATTGGAAATCCTTCGCTGTTACGTTTTGATGTCGTAACTTCCTAAAAATGAAGCCCTTGCTTCAAATGACTCGGTGCGGTCTTGAGGATCTTGAACTGAAACGGCCGCTAAAAAGCATGTCGTCGTCGGAGTGAGGAGTTCCATATTTACACAATTCTTCAATTTTTACCACAGAGAAGGAATCTGAAAATGAAATATATATATATATAGCTTTTGAATTAAATTACACACATATGAGATATTCATAAAGTTTTTTAATGTATTTGTAATACTTAAAGGATTAATTTTTATATAAAACCAAAATAAAAGTCAATATAATTAATTCTTTTTTCAAAATTTCGAATATGTGAGATTATAACGAATGATTTTTTTTTCAGTCTGATACTTTTTAATAACATGCTACATAAATACTGCAAAAATTGATTCATAAAAGAAAACTTAATTGATTTCAAATCTATTTTTTTCTCAAACAAGTACAGGAAAATTTTATAAGCTACATGGAATATAAAATTCTAGAGTATTAGCTAGTTATATCACCACTAGACAATGCTAGTTAACCACACTCCCTTGATCTTTCGGAACATATAATAATCAATAACAAGCATTAAAGGTTACAAACTATATCAATAAAAGGAAAATTTAATTGCAGAATTATTATTCTCAGATTACTAATTGAATTCTCATTTCATTCTCCATGTTTCCCAAAATATATGAAATGCTCACTCCCCATTATTCATCAAGAAATTAAAGGCTTTCCAACTTTCTATCACAGTGAACGTGAATTCGATAGTTGTCACAACACAGCAGCACAACAAATCAAATATGCTTTGCAAACCAAACGTCCAATATGCAATCCTACACAGCACCAAACACGAGAGGAGACTACGCCGAGAAGTGCTAATTGCTGTCCACACCAGGTGCCCATCTTCCCACACAGCCAAGAACTTCTCCAAGTAATCGTTGCGCCATTTTCTGGGCCATCATTATCATTACCGGAGACGTAGAAGGAAAGCAATCGTTCGAAATCTGCCGCCTCCATTCCGAATAGCAGATGTTCGATAGTGGTGAAAAGTGCTGAGGAAACTCTGGATATGGATTCGATTAATTACGTTACTCTGGAAGACAGAACTTGCTACAGTGATTTTCATGGAGAATTACTTTTAAATAAAGTTTTTGATGAGCAATCGTTCTTTAGGTGATGAGAACGGATGGCCTCCTTCCTTAGAGAGAGGATTAAAGATTTTTGGTTCGAAGATGTTGGCAACAGATTTCTTTCCAAAGCGCATTTCGTTCGTTGAAGCTTATTGATTTCCATTTGACTTAATCTTTTAATTACTTTTCTTGTATGGAAAACTCATTTGAATACGTAAGTGTCAGTTAGTTTTGAAAAGTTTAGCGTAACAAAAATACATAAATTTCGAGATGAAGAATTTTAAAAAAAAATGTTTATATTAATTAATACGAAAAAAAGTTTACTTTCGCTTTTCTTTTCGCTGATTATTTTATTGCTGATTTAGTTACATTGTTATATGTTTAATATTTAAATTCAGTCCATAATATGAATATTAAGGAATTAAAATGTAACAAATAATAACAATTAATGTCATCAAAGTGTTTCCAAATTAAGAGGAAGTTTTGTATAAGAAGTGAAAAATCAGAGCCAAATATCTCACAAAATATTACAATACTAAAGATCTAATACCAAGGGATACACTCTAATTTCGCTATATAAAAGTATTAATTTATGAATCACATAAATTAATATATTTTTTAAAATCAAACGTGATTGTGACGCATTTCATAATGCCACGAGGCTCGCAAGCACTGATGGCACCAACGTTCGTCACTCGTCTACACATCGAGAGTTCCCGAGTCCAAAATTCATTGACAGCAACGTCAAAAGTTTGTGTAAAAGAATTGTTAAATCATTCTCTGTTTTTTTTCTCCATAATGATTTCTAAAACCTTCCAGGATATTCTATATGTTTCCAGAGAAATGTTCCCAAACATTTCACTGTAAAGGCTTGTATTTTCAGTCTGGGAGAGTTCTCAATTAAGTGTCACTGCTTTCAGTTTGTTAATAAACCATGTTATTCGGATATGTATAGAGTCTTCAATTAAACATGCCCCAATATCTAAGTGACAGTTTATTAGAGGCGCGGAGGTTACAAGACTGCTTCATCTTGTAATTGCATACTGCGTTAAGAAGTGACAGGCTGCAAAGTAATCCACCTGAGTTTGGTCTCTATACTCCACCTAAAAGGGTAAAAACATTTAAAATGGCCACATACATTGCTGACACCAAACCCATGCTTATAGCACCTCACATACAACAGATCAGAAGTCTCTCTGTGTTTCGCGGAGACTATGAACAAGACAAAACAAATGGCTTAACGAATATAATAGAGTTGCTAAATATAATAAATGGGAAGAAATCTTCTACTTGGAAAACGTATAATTTTAAATGGACGAAACATCACGACATTTCGTGATAGAAGCCGATCAAGAAAGAAAGCCGAGGAAGAGCTTAAATGACGGTCTCAAATGCCTGGTGTAAGCATGCAATCGTACATACAAAACGTGCTGAGACTTCGTTGAAAAACATATCCTCAAATGCCAAAGGATGAAAAGGTGTTCCACCTCACAAAGTGCATTACCCAGGGATTTTACCAAACTCTCCTAAAACCAATTCACGACTTGAAATGGTGTCAGTACCTAGAAGAAATAAAATACATGCGAATCAACAGAAATAAATTCGATCTCCTTCCAAACGTTATCTCCATGTCCTTTATAACTGAAGAAATGGATCTAGTCACCAAAATTCGGCAAATTGTTCAACAGAAGCTACAACGTGTAATAGCAACGAACATCAGAAGTGTAGGAACATAATTACTCGTACAATCGATCAAAGTTCTTGCCCAAGAAGAGGTACAGAAAGCACAATCACTTCTCACGCGAGATGAAGAAAAGTGGATTTAAGTTCGACCACGATCCAGACGCAAAAACATTTCAATTGGGCTTAAATTTTAAGAACGTGCTGGCTATACGGGACTTTGAATATCTTCACTCTTGAGATATTCACGAACAGGAACTGATCAATGACATGATGCATTATCCTCCATAAAAACAAATTTATCGACGACAGCGCTACAGAAAAAGCGAACATTAGGTATTAGGACTTTATCAATGTACATGTGGCAGTGCATATTCCTAGATGGAGCGCATATGAAGCTTGCAGCCATTGATAATTTTACCAGCCCAAACCCTGTCACTGTATATCGAATATCGATCCCCTTCCTGGATATTTTACGGACAATATACTGTGCCACTTTCATGCCAGATCAGTTGGCGTCAATAATCCGATCGCAAAATGAAGATACTGTCCTCCGAGACTAGTTAGCATGTCCAGTTAAGGTGGGATCAATTTCAATGCACACGACACCATGTCAACCGTACTCTACGTTGTAGTCTGAACAATGGCACACACATACAACAGATTTGTTGGTGTAGAGTCATCTTTCTCCCAAACGTTTCGCTATAATGTTTTGGAAATTATCTGTCCTGTGGAAGAAAATACTCATTTACTACCCCCTAATATGTAGTCCACCGATTTAATTCTCCGATAAGGCAATATTCCTGTCTCTTGTTGTCGTTGTACCTCTACCATGATCTACTCCGTGCCTCTCGCAACACATTCCAGTGGATTTAAATACTTTGTACTTCATTGAAAAAGCAGAAACCATAAAGAAAATGAAAAAAAAAACATTTATAAAAACTGAATCCAGCTCTTGACAGACTATCCGGTTAAACAATGTTTTACAAGTACCCAACAATCTCAACAGAAAAATGTTACAAACCAAAATGAAAATTCTATAAATTCAAAACGATGCAACATGCAAAAAAATATTGCAAAATAAGAAACTAATTAAAATATATATGCGTGCAAATAGAAGGCTCAATCGTCATATATAAAATGTAAAAAGCATAATCTAAAAAACAAACCAACCAGTTTCAAAAAGATTTTAAAAATTTACATGAGACACCGTTCATAACAACAACATTCACTTAAATCTCCCGCCCAAGCGAAAGTCAAAAATGTAACAATACTCTTCATCAGAGAGGAACAGGAGGAAGGAAGCGAAGCTTTTGCTGCATGGAAGAAAACAAAATCCAATCTTCCCGCGAAATATTGTATATGAAATGGAAAAGCTGAAATAAATATTTTTAACTTCAGCTTAAGCAAACGTGGCAGTTCAATGAATAAAATATGATAACATAAGCTATAGAAGTATTTTTGAAAAAATAAAACATAAAAAACTGCGGTAAAGAGTTTACATCTCGTGAACAGTTTGAGTTTAATATATAACAATTTATTAGAAAATATATATGCGTGCATATCAATTCAATATATATATTGAGTTTGTCTTGGTGTATTGCACAGTTAATTGATTTTCAGCGATATCGATTCCTTAGGCAGTGACGAATTGAATATGTCTAGTCCTTGTGATCACATTATAATTATATAATTTCAGACATTATTATCTCCCCTAGAAGCTTCATTTAGATATTTTATGAAATGAACTGTTAAACTCTAAGCAAGCATTCTACATAACATTGTGTCTATATTCAAGTGTATAATGGTTAATTTCCTATAGAGTAACTGATATTTTTCTTACTGATAACTAATAACTGATATTTTTAATCTATAGATAGATTTGTAATTTAACCATTTTATAATCGTAAAACTATCTGTTAATTCAATTAGTATGGATTTCAAATATTATACCTATCTAAATTTACTATTTCAATAATCTTTCAATTTTATTTATACCAAATTGGAAGAAAAAAAATAAATTTTAATATTTTTGATATCTTATGCATAAATTTGAGTGTTTGTTTGTCTGTTTGACCATTGTTACAAATGCACACCTTCGATCGCATCGCTCCAAAACTTTTAGAAAGCTTCACTAATGTTTCCGAAGAAGCCGTAAACATATTCTTCCAAACATATAATAGCAGCTGTACCGATTAACTTAAAAACGTTTCATTTTTAATTTATTTTCTAGAAATTAATTTATAATTTTTTTAAAAAAATATTTCCACGCTATTCATGTTGTTTCCATGTTCCAAGCAGTATTTTTTTTGTATACTTTGCTGGTAGCTGTCAAGCGAAATGTTGCAAAATTACGATTCTTGATCATGTGAATAATGTAAATTAGTTAGCCATTTTTTCAAAAAAAAGCGCACCAATACTAAACCAATGAGAAAGAAGACATGTAATAAACCATACAACTATACAGATAAAAATTGTAAACTAAAAAAGAATAAAAATAAAATGTTCAAATTTAACTGTGTAATAAATAATTATATAAAATTCCAAAAGAAAGTAAATTAAATGAAAAATAAATTGACAACGCCAGAAATATCAAAAAAGCTGTAAATTTTTAAAATGCAACATATGTTTTTTTTTTATTTCCTTACATATTATCAATATTTATAAGCCCATTTTATTAATATCTAGGTATCATTCTTTAAATTTATTCCAATATCAATAATTAACGATGATTTGTGTTCATGTGTATTATATTTTCATTAAAATTTCAAATTTATTACACTGAAACTGGTTTTTGACTATCCCACTAAAATCGAAACATAAAAAAGATGACCAGATTTATTTTAGTTTCAGGATTGCACATGAAACATTTCATACTGTTTGCTGAAAAATTAAGATGCGTGGAGTTTTCAGATTCTTTCATAACCAAATGAAACAGGGCTACGAAAATTTAGAAATTGAGTGAAGTATAATCAAGCCGTATAAAAGTGACAGTTTAGGTTAGTTTAATTTAGTTTTTATTAACGTCGTACTAGAAGAAACTCGAGGGCTATTGAGGACGGACATCGTAATTCTGAACCTCGGTCAAGAAACGAGGACGACACCCCAGCTGGCACCCCCTCTCCTAACTCCCACACCAGGCCAACGGGAGTACTTTGGGACCCAATGAATTTAACGTGCATCAGCCCCAGCTACAAGGCGGATCTTTAGCGGCCAAGGATCGAACTCGCGACTGAATGAAAACCGCCGGCCACGAATCTGAAACCATAACCACTAGGCTACCGCGACCACATAAAAGTGACAGATAATCGAATCAAGAAGATAGAAAATGTTACTATAATAAGAAGATTACTAGACAGAAGTGCGGAGTAGTCTATGTGTTTTGTACAAACTAGTACCAGACGCTGACTAGTCAAATTACTCTTTGAATGATTATTTCCCATCATATTCCGGTAACTGCATTCTTTGATATATTATAGAAGTTGTTAGTTTTCTCAGCAAGAAGCTTTGAACTGGTAGAGAGCATTCTCCTTTCGTTAGAAAACAATAAAATTCTATTTTGAACATTATTGAGAGGATTTCTGAATTGTTGACTTGTGACTATTTTAATTACTTTCTCTATGCTTGGACTTCTGTTGAAATTTAGATTTGTGATTTGACTAGCATTTAAGATGGCAGAAGAGTTGGGTAATAGGGTTTACACGCTACAACACTTACCATTAATAATTGCTTTCCTGTTACTACTCATTTCATTCAACACAACAGATATATTTATATTACATTATTTATTCACATGTATAATCAGAGTGGGGGATTTAAATGCAGCAAAATAATTTGATATTGTAGAATTTTCAAAAGCAAGTCTTCGAAATTAGCACAAATATAACCGTTGATTCACGCAAAAATGAATGCTAAAATTTACTAGAATCATATGTTTTACCTTCTTTATTTAATAGTTTTAAAGTTTTAATTGATTTAGATTTCTAAGTAATTCATTTTCTTTCTACTCATCAGAACTCTTGTTCTTACTCTGAGCTAAGAGTCGTTTAGCGCGTTCTTGAGAAATATTCTTAGGTATTGCGTTTACGAGATAATAATTCAATTTGTTCTCATAAATCATTCTATTCTGTAGTCAGAGTATTGAAAGAGCAAAAATTAAAATCACGTATGGCAGATGGTGTAGCCATTTTCAGTCTCTTTTTTAAAAACATAAAGGTTTCTTTTGGACAGTTTCTTATTAATATTATGGTTCTCGTTCACAATCTGAGTCTTAGCAGCAAGACATCTCTCTAACAACTCGTTGTTCGTCAGTCTAAATTAATGGTAAATATTTCATCCAGAAAACGTTCAGACAACTTAATTTTGATTGATGAACGAGTCTTAAGCTTTTGATTTTTATTCAATGCCTTTTGATAAAAACTCCATAATATAGAAAAAGTTGGTTATTTATAATATTTAAGAGCTCCACCTGTAAGGAAACTGTGGAACAATGAGGCGAATACAGCTGTTTCCATCTTTTGTTCATCTGAAGCATTTGTCTCTTACTACTTTGCTATAAAGTTTGTCTTTAAAATTTCTCTCTTTTCAGCCATCAGTCGCAACGTCTTTTCTCAGTCCCTCTGAAACTTTACTTACGCATTCTTATATATCAAACCTTTTCGCCACATGATTTGCACATCACAATTTGAAACTTTTATGCTGCCATCATATACATTTAATGTCAGTAAAAAATGGTACGTCTTGGCATTGCTATCTGACAGAATATTTACTTATCCTACACCACAGTTTTTAATTGTCCTCCTCCATAAAACTGATTTTGATCCCATCTCTTTTGTGCTTTAAACTTACGTAAATAAAATTAATTTTTGATAGTTTCCATAAGGTTTTCGATAGCTCCAAATTATAGAATCTTTTATACAAACATTTACACAAAACTGTAGATATTTTTGATAATTTATGCGATATTCAAGCGCAAAAAAATTTAGTGATGATAAATAATTCTAAGAAGTAGGCAAAATAAATTATAGAACTATTTTAAAAATGCAATAATCAAATTTTGGAAACACATTTTTGATATAAACAAATATAGGATAAGAACTACAGTTAAAATTCTTTTTGACTATAATGTTAAAATATAACTTCTAAAATTTAGGATAAGAAAAGAGAAAACAATTCATATCACCTATTGGTTTACATATTTCTTTATATTTTCGAGGCACTTTAAATTTATTAAAATGATTATTACTGTTTTAGTAAATTAATGGCTTATGCTGTTTCGTGTCACGTGGTTCAGCACAAAATAAGTTCAATTTCTACCTACCAAAATCTTTACCTCCATATTCTGGTAGATTATTATATACTTTAAATGTCCACCATCCCCCTAATTTCAAAAAGTGAGGAACGTTTAAACCGGGCATATTAAAAGAAAACTCATTTTTCATTGTGGACTCTGGTCCAGGTTTTTTTTTATTTATTTTCTCAATCCCCTTATTGGCAGCAAAAATAAAGAATAAATGAAATGTAAAAATTGAAAATATAATACTTGATTCAGTACTAGGTTTTGAATTCTAAAAACTAATCTTATAGTATCTGTTCAACACACATATACTCATCAATATTATTATTTTATATATTTGTACATCACGCTCAGTAAATTTATTACTTATTTTTGCAGTCAACTGCCAATGGCAAATGTCGAACACATAACAGCACTTAAAAACTATTCATTACTCGTTTCCGAGGTTGGTATTTTTAAAAAGTAATTTAGATGAATCTTAATCCACGCAAAGGGAAAGCTCTGACGTCATCCGCTATTGTTTTTGGCATCCGAAAAGGTGCGCTGAGGTGGACGCAATTTTCTGCTTCACTGAACCACGCGAAAAAAAAACTTTTTAAATCTCTGCGGAATATATATTTTTTCTAATGGAAAAATGTAATCAGTAATTTATTGCTGGATATACTTTTTGACTTCGTGAAAAAGACCAAGAAAACAGCTGTTGTAAAAATATCTATTGTTTTAAGATATAGTTATCGAGGTTTTTTTTTTTTTTTAATGAAACTCTTAAAAAAGAATTAATGTTTTTATCATTGCATCAAAGTGCGTTTTTAATATTAACGCATCACTGATTAAAAATTGAACAAATTTTCAGAATAGAAATATTTTATTATAACTGGGTCAATGAAGCCCGAAAGTCATTCTTCAAATTCGTAGAAATTTATCGATGTAATGCATAGATATATTTTTAAAGGATAAATATTTTTTCGTACTAACTTTTTTATCACAAATAATTTTGCAAATCGGATTTCAGAATATTTTAAGAAATTCCTCAAGTAAACAATTAGAAACTTTATATTTTTAAGATGTATTAACCTTCTTGAGCAATTAGTATTTACTAATAAAATGTGAGGTATATATTTATAGAGAGAGAGAGAGAGAGAGAACATTTGGATTCCTCTATTCAAATCTTAGTTCATCACAGTAATGAATTAATAATTAATGATTTTGAATTGATTATAATGATGAGAGGGTAAAATTTAATCTTAAAGATGGTGACTCGTAATTTTATACTATTGTCATGGCCCAATGAATTTATTTTTAAATTATTTTAAAAATTCCTAATGGATTGCAGTAAAACCTCCATAAAAATTTTAATACTATTCATATATCAATAACGTAACACATCGATCAATAACTCCCGAGTCTAAAATTGAAAACAACATTTTTTTTGCAAAAATTTTTTTTATTCATCAACATAACACCTTTTGTTAATCACCTTTTAGGGTGATACAATCGTTCCAACGCTTTTCCAAATCTTTTTTTTTTTCCGCAAGAAATCTTTTTTGTTGCGAGTAAATAGCGATAAACAGCTTTCTGAATCATCGACTCGTTGCTGTTTTTGTTCCATCGAAAGCAATCGCGGCACCCACTTGGAAAAAACCTTTTTCACTTCACTTCAAAAAACCTTTTTCCTGGTCTGATCGACTTAAAATTTTGACACGTTTCAAGCAAAGGTTAGTACTCTAGAAAGACCTGGTTACTGGTTTACTACGAGCGCCATCTTTGGGTTAGTCTCAGGAGTTATTGATCGATGTGTTACTTATGTAAGCAGATCCTCTTCCTTATTAAATGAATGAGTAAAAATAGTATTAAATTAAGTATAATTTCAAAACAATTGTGAGAGAACGACATTTTGTTTTCAAACATTTGAACAATTTGTTCTTAAACTCAGACCTTTCTCGGCATATACTTAAGAGCCAAACTAATTTTATATTGCCTTTTTCTTTTTAATTATTATATCCATTCTATACAAAAATGCTGCATAACATAAAATCTACAAAAAAACATTGCATGTTTCAAGTTGAGACTTTCTGTTAAATTCTGGAAAAATGTTTGTAACTGAATAAATCTGAGATATAACTTTTAATTAAATATTTTAATTTAGCTATACAGATCCGTCGAAATTAAACTTGTACAACTCAAAAGGTTGTGCGGGGTGATGTAGGGATCATAATGTCATGAAACTTGAACTACAGACACTTCAAATCATGCACTCGAGATTCATTAAAAAGTTTTAAAAAAATAGCACAGGAAGTCACCAATAGGGGAAGCAACAGAAGGGCAAAGCGTTCTACAATGTCCATATATATCCCATGGTTCTCCACAACCCATTCCTATCACAAAACAGTGTGTTCCACAATGGAAAGATGTTCCGTAAGTCAAATTAAATTCTCGGTCATGCTGAAAATACAACCTTTCAGTCATGTCAAAGATGCGGATTGTTCTCTACAGACTTGAACCCTTAAGAATCCCAATTATCAGAACTCGCTCAAGCTTAGGCCAAGCGGGCGAGGAGATCAGGCTGTTTGAAAACAACGGCTCGCCATGCACGAGTCGATGAAAGTTTGCCATAAACTCGTTATCTTCACGACGAAAAATGAAAAGCACACCGCCTAGCATAAAAATCATTAAAAATCACAAACGTTATCACATGTTGTTGCGTGTGAATTCTCAAAGGATCAGGTCTAGAGAATAGCCTGCAATACACATCTGAAAGACTGTATTTTTTGGCATGTTCATGGAATTAATGAGGACTTTTTGCATTTCGATGTGGATCACTCTTTGTTGCTAAAAGAAATATTTATAGAGAACTATGGGACACATATAACATCTGTAGAATGTTCTATCATGCAGTAGTGCAACCTATGGGCAATTTTTAAAATATTTTTTATAAATATAACGAATCTCGAAAGCACGATTCGAAGTGTCTCTTGTCCTAATTTCATGTCATTATGGCCCATACAATACCCTAAACAGCCCTCTGATTTGGGAAAGTTTAATTTCTTTAACCTTACTCGTTTGATGCGCAAAAGTACTTCCAATTTAATCTTTATTTGGCAATTTTCTGTTATAGCAGCGCTCGACGATGAATCACCAAACGCCTATGAAATATTGCCAAGATAGGATGTATGTTTGGCAACGACCTTGGCGCAATTATATTTTGACGGGAGCCGCGATAACAGGGAAGTACACTTTATTTTTTAACTAATATAATATATTTAATTCAATCAAGTTTTGAGAAATCATATATAGTTTTTAAAAGAAATATTGGTACTTGTCTATTATAGCGGCGCCCGTCAAATTATGATTACGCCAAGTTGTTGCCTAACTCGTGAAGCCTATCTTTGGATACAACCTACTTGGCGATATTTCTTAGTCGCTTGGCGATTAATCATCGGGTTCCGCTATAATAGACAAGTACCGAAATATTTTCCTTATTCTTTTCTGGCTTATTATTGAAGCTCCTTTTTCTTATTCCTTCTCTCTCTTTTTTTTTTTAAAGAAAAAGTGGACATAAATTTTATAGAAGCTTTAAACTTAATTGATTTATATTTTATCCTCATAATAAAGTTCTATTTAATTAAAAAAATTATTGGAAAAATTGGAAAACACACTCTAAATTGATATCAGAATTATCAAGAGAAAGAGAGGTAAACCAAAGGCTACATCGGACCATATCGCCATAAAAGGGAGGAATTTATTTTGGATGGTCGTATTGAGAAAGTGCCCAGAAGCACCATTAGACCGCTTCAAATTGTGTATAGCTGTTATAGACTCAACCAACAGCTTGATGTCAAAAGCATTCATGACAATCTTGATGATAAAAGTAAGCCAATTCATGTACTGAATTATTGTGGCGGTCGCGAAACGGCAGCGCAGATTCGAACCCTGGACCAAGGGATCCGAAGACGACGGGCCTACCAATCAGGCCGAAAAGATATCCCCTCGGGCTGGTTGAGTAAGGCCTTTTAATCAGTGGCGCTGATGTAGAAGGAAGTCGCTACACACTCCCCCTCCAGTATCATCGCAGCGTGATGATACGGAATGGAGATAAACGTGCGCCAATTTATTCAGAAGGTCTTTTTTGTCAGAAGGCGCCGAAACGTGCGCCAGAACCGGAATATCACTAGTAGTGAGTCGCACGCGCTTGTCTTAAGACACACACAGACAAGCGTTTTTGCATCGGAACATATGCAAACACCGTGCTGCCACCTAGTGCTCAAGCCCTGAGTCACCACTAACGGCGATCGTCGGGGCATATGCAATCAGTAGGTACAGGCAGTCGTGTTGCCATCTAGTGTTCTTGTCCGGGGTCACCACTTGTGGCGCTCGCGAAATGGCAGCGCAGATTCAAACCCTGGTCCAAGGGATCCGAAGGCGACGGGCCTACCAATCAGGCCGAAAAGATATCCCAACAGGCTGGTTGAGTAAGGCCTTCTAACGTTGAAGAGCGTCGCTGCAATACTCCCCCTCCAGTATCAACGCAGCGTGATGATACGGAATGGAGATAAACGTGCGCCATTTTGTTCAGAAGGTCTTTTTTTTTTAATCAGTGGCGCCGATGTAGAAGGAAGTCGCTACACACTCCCCCTCCAGTATCATCGCAGCGTGATGATACGGAATGGAGATAAACGTTGGTATTTCGTTCAGAAGGCGCCGAAACGTGCGCCATTTTGTTCAGAAGGCGCCGAAACGTGCGCCAGAACCGGAATATCACTAGTTGCGCTTGTCTTAAGACACCAGAGACAAGTGTTTTTGCATCGAGACATATGCAAACCGTAGGTATAAGCCGTGCTGCCACCTAGTGCTCAAGCCCTGAGTCACCACTAACGGCGATCGTCGGGCATAAGCAATCAGTAGGTACAGGAAGTCGTGCTGCCATCTAGTGTTCTTGTCCGGGGTCACCACTTGTGGCGATCGCAAAGTGGCAGCGCAGATTCGAACCCTGGTCCAAGGGGTCCGAAGTTGACGGGCCTACCAATCAGGCCGAAAAGATATCCCCTTAGTAAGTTATTCAAGATAATGAAAATTGAGAAATGAAATATCATAAATACTCTTTTTATAACCAAATCTTACTTCGCAAAAACATTGCGCCTTTTTATAAAAATCGTAACTTGCTTTTTGACACAAAAAGCAGGCCACCATATCTAAAAGTAAAGTTCCGAGTGTCCCTTCTCAATTTCGGTGGGAAAAAATTGGCGAGTTATAAAATTTGATATCACAATAGTGATACGTAAGAAATGACGTTAAAAATGAATAGTAAGCCAAACCCTAAACAGAGCTTAACGAAATGGAAAATTTAAACGTTATGAAATGAGAAGATTATAGTAATATAATGAAACAAATTGCAACATTTGGAACTACTTCGGTATATGCCCGAAAGACGCCATTTTGTATTTTTGGCGACCAGTCATTTCTCGCCAAATAGAGGGTTGACTGGTCGCCATGTTAGGCCTAATCGTCCGATTTGGCGAAAAAAAAACGAAGGTTGGCGGTCGGGCATATACCGAAGTAGAGCCCAACATTTAATTATAATTAATGATTGATAAGATTTATTGCAATAAATTGATTCATTCATTGAAGCCAAAAATTCGACTCCTCTCGGAATTAAGTCTTTATTCATGTTTCACTGTAAAACGTGCATTTCGTGCTACATCTTTAAAACATGAAACGTAAATCATGTTTTTCATGTACACTTAACAGAACGTTTAAAAAATATTAGCACAGAGAACAATAACTGGTTTTAAAAAATTGTTAAAAAGAACAAGGTACTTTTCAACCATTTTTCAAACTAAAATATTATCTGCTGTTTTACAAATATTTCCTATCGCTATCAGCGAATAGAAATCTGGAAGAGAAAACACGTGATCTATATGTAGATGCTTTCCAAACGAAAAGTTATCAGGTTTACCAAAGCTAATTCACTAGATTTAAATCGTGATCGCACCCAAAAAACTCAAATCGCAGAGGGGCACCCGATTCTACATTTAATTGCAACTGCTTATTAAAACTATCACCAATTTAGGTCATAGAATATGAAAACGCATAGCATATATTACAGAAATTTATCATGTTTATTTTCCAGCTAAATTACTATAAATATAAGTTTCATATTCAAAATCTAATCAGAAATACACAATGTTATATGATTACATTTTATTAAAAATATTGTAAAGATCACTTACATTTATCCATTTTCTTTGTCAAAAACAAATTTCATATTTGAAATAGAAGAAGACATACATCAAGAAATGAATTGAGATATATCTACATTCGTATATAACTTCGTTCTTTAATTACTTTGAAATCCCCACTAAAATTTCCACGATGAGAAAAAGAGGACTGACTCCGAAAATGTTAACACACTTTTGCGTGTTGTTTTATTCAAAAATCACATTTCAGCGTTTCTGTGAAAGCTAAGTTCAAAAGTGCTATAAATTCCGACACAATCAAAACAAATTCAAACTCTCGAGAAAGAAAAATATTTTATATGAATGTAGTAATTGTTTGCGCGAATTCTTAAATCATTTGCATAAAATTCATTTCATTGCACAAAAATAATTCTTTATAAGAAAAATTATTACCTTCAAATGAATACCAAAAAAAACACCGCTTTTAAACTTAAAGAACTATAAAAATAAACTCACAAAGGAATGTGATACAAATAAATTTGTTGAATAATTATTTTCCATTATAAAAGCCGAAAAAAAAGGCAAGAACATTTACATATTTTAAATGTTTTATTTTGAAGCAACAGAAGAGCAAAAAATATTCAAATGTTTTCGAAAATGTTTACTCGCTGAATGTAATTCTTAAATGTCATTTAATATGGAAACAAACAAACAAACGATGATATTCATTCGAAGGCGATAACCGGGGTGGGTGGGAACGTTATTTATATCATTTTTTTTTCCACGGAAAACAGCAACGTAACAAAAATAAGTTAATTTGAACGAGATGCAGTAAATGTCTTCTCTGGCGCAATTTTGCATTTTTTGACGGATAGTCTTATCCATCCAAATGAATCACTGCGGCTTTCTATAATAGGTCTTAATACCGCACATATTAAATTGGCGAAAAATACCAGAACTTGGCATCCGAGCGTATACTGCCGCTAATTCATTCAGTTATTCAATAAGCAAGAAAACAAAATTAAATAAATAAATCTGCTTATTTTTTACGGTTATTATTTCTCATAATTCAATGCGCATTGGCATTATACAAAGCATTTGAACACGATATTTCACTCTCACAATAAAAAAGATTTTGCCAGGTTCATTTAAATTTTTGTCAAAATCATTATGACGATTAAATGCTTGTTCTTTTAACATTGATTCATAATGACCATTATTCATAAAATAAAAATAAAAAAACGTTCGTTTTTAAGAAAATATCTAACATGAAGCACATGTTTGATTCTTTTCCAGATTTAATGTAATACAAGCAAATTTATTAAAAAATTCCTTAATACTAATTTACGGTAAAGTATTAATCTTATTTGCGTATTTTTATAGTAATTGTGCCAAAATGGCGTTCTAGTCTATAAATAATTGTATGAAGTAAAATTGTGGTTTCTTGACTGTCATAAAGATCGATATAATTTGATCTTCACCAAGGTAATATTTTGGATTGAAATTATACGTATGTATTAATAAAAAGATTAAAATTTATTTGATTTTAAATACGAATATTATTTTATTCCATGTAAAAATAAGTTTTATTTTTAAGACCAGGGATCTTATAAGCGTGCTACTACAAAAAGTTTTATGCAATCACATTACGTTTTGTCGGTTTGATACACACAAGAATATGTTCCAAGTTCGAAAATAAATCAACCGAAATATTCCATTTTCCTGTTTCCACATATTCAGTCATTGTGTGCGGCATATTCTTGATTTTATTAAACATATTTGAACCTTTGAATATACCTTTTTTTATTACACACATAAAATATATTAAATCCAAGAGTACTTAACCCTTAAAACTCAGAAATCGTTCAAACGCTTAGCAATATTTGCCCTCCAACAAGGAAAGAAAATTTTATTTAATAAATATAATGTATAAAAGGTACACTGCTCTAATATTTCCATGGTCCTAGTTTTATCGGTTAATATGCAAGACCTTCCCTTCATGACATCCTCTTGTTGCTATGGTAACACGCCCACTCTTCTAGAAAGCAACGTTTCAGTAGCTTTGGGTCTCTACATCTCATTTTAGCCTGGGGCTAGCTACAGCAATCTAATATTTGTATCATATTTGGAAGGTAGGGTTTTTTTCAGCTGACTTTTACCCACCTGTTGGAAAATCGATACAGATAAAGAATGGTGTAAAAGCTTTTAACCGAGCTCTTTTCGCGTGTTTTGTAGAGGAAAAAAAAGTCAAAATACATAAAGTCGCAAAGAGCTTAAAATATATTAAGTTCTCTTGCAAGTATAAAAAGGCGAAAAGAGTGCACAAACAGGAGGAGGATTACTGCTGTTAATCGAATTTGCATAGGTAAAACTGGTGCTCTTAAAATCTGATAAAATTTTTGTCTCGGATTTCTTTCTTTGTAATTTGCAAGGAAGCCTCGGACGGGAAAAAAATTGAATTCTTAAAAACTGGCTTTTTGGTTATGATTCTTCCAACGGTCTTACCTAGATTTAAAAATTGTATATTAAAGTAGCCTTTTTAGGAACAACACGAGAGCTATTCGCGACTAACTTCGTAATTTTCGGCCCTACATTTATATATATATATATATATATATATATATATATATATATATATATATATATATATATA
>BMAW01028941.1:106195-154772 GCA_019974015.1 Nephila pilipes | reverse complement strand
ATATATATATATATATATATATATATATATATATATATATATATATAATACCTAAAATTCACACTTGCAAAAAGATTTAAATATTTTTAAACTACATGTAAAATATCAATTTTAATGAATAAACATAAGTCATGTATCTTGTTACGTATAAATGAGAAAATGATACAGATATAACGTGCAAAAGTTCTCAAGAATCCGTTCAAGTTGAAATCTCTAAAAATTAGTGATAGTGACAATAAAATGCGACAACCATGAATTATAAGATCAGATGTAGTAAGAAAATTTTAAATTTGAGAGCATTTAAAAACTGCTCAACAATGAAAACTATTATTCTAATTAAAAGTAAACATCCAAAAAAGACTCATACAGAGCACATAAAATAAATTTTAGTTGTTAGCTATTTTTTAATGCAGTGAATAAAGTATGTGTCTGTAAATGTAAGAGTTGTCCATCTTCATGAAATTCTTCATATCAAGACCACTAACTCGCTGTCTTTATAATCTTAATGTTGTGTGATGGACATGCTATTTTTTTAAAAATAAATAAAACTCAAAATTTTAAGAAAAACGAAAGATCTGGAAATTTTACTCTGTAAGGTTAATAGTTCCTGTGTTAAAGACTTCAAGTACTAAAAGATCTCGCATACTCAGAAGACCTCAGAAGAAAGTTTCGATTTTGCAAGATGTGAATTTAAAAAAATCATCTAAAACCTTTTTTATACAATTAGTCTTAGTAAGAAAATTTTAAAGATATACAATGAAAATGAAAAAAAATTTAAAATACAAAATCGGAAAATTCACGAAAAGTTTGTAACTTTCATCCCTGTCGATTTTTCGTCTCGGTTCCAGCGCCTTCGAGTACTTTCCTTTTGTCGCCAAATCAGTTACCAAGGGGAAGGGGTCAATTGCTTAAGCTCTCTTTTGTTGACTGGTGATATCTCTATAAATCTCTCATTTCCTCAATAAGAGAAGCTCTGCAGGGAAGCATCAACTCATGTTGGTAACAATATATGTATAATTATTATTATTATTACATTATTTTTACACTTGATTCATTATTATTTTAAATAAGTTTCTTCGTTTCTTCCTCAGATAAAATGAACTCGGTCATCAAGGACAAGGAGTGGGGAGCTCTTCTCATCGTTGTTGATTTACATATAATGAGAATTTCACTCTTAAAAGCATTGAAATCTCTATAACTATACATTTATAGGTGATTTCTTTCTAAAATTATTCGATTCGTAAAAAGAAACCTTTTAAAAAACAAATGATCTTAAGATGCATTACAAAAATAATCGAAGTTGGGCTCGATAATCTAATTGCTTATATTTTATGACATAAACCTTTTCCTTTCAGAAATTCAGAGCATCAACAAACTCGTTATTTTTTTAATCAATTAAGATGACTTTAATCTCTTAGTTATGAACAAGTAAACCGATTTGAAAGAGGAATACAATTTTATGAAACTGGTGATTTAACATCTAGTACAGTTGTACAAAATAAAAGAAATTGCAACTCAAAATGCAGTTAAACTTTACATTTCTTATCATCCAAAAAGGAAACGTTTTCTAATTTTTCAGAATTAATATTAATTTTTAAGAAGTAAGGAGAGATTGTTACTTCAGGAGTTTTTTTTTTTTTTTTTTTTTTTGTTTTTGTTTTTGTTGTTGTTTTGTTTCTCACCGCAAGTTGCCTCTAAATAATCTGGTTACTTTCTTAATGCAGCAAGGACTCACTTCCTCATATTAAATAGCTTTATTTACATTATCGTTTTGTTTTCCTGCTAATTCAGAGTTTTAAGTATTTAATTTTTTTAAAATACTAAGCTAAATTTTATTTTTTATTTTGATTTATTTATTAATATATTTACTTATTTCTATTCATTTATTTATTCTTTTACGGGACGTTCCTATAGAACAGACAAATATTTCTCATTGTAAAGCCTCTCCAACTCAAGATATCAAAACGATGTTAGAGCATTTTCTAATACATACCAATAGAAGTGGTCAATTTTGAAGTTTTGGAAATGTTTTCCTATATTTCTTTTAATAGAAAAACTGCAGAACGGCGTGTGAACTAAAATAGACACATTAAATTTACATTGAGAGATTCGCGTTTTTGCTTCTATTACATCATATAGTTGAGAAGACAGATGATAAATTCGACTGCAAAAAAGATTATTCATTATTTGAAATGAGCTTAATATTTGGAAGTATTGAAGATCTGATATGAATTCCCAACTTTGTTTTTTTTTTTTTGTCATTTTATATACAGAATTTTCTTCTTTTATTAATTTCACTTATTCCATTGAGCCAGAGTTTATTTCTGAAGTTTATTTCAACAGGTAAGAATAGAAAAATAACTGCATTTTCTAGTTTTCTTCACAAGCTTTTTCACAATGAAGTCGAGAGATGTTACAACAATAAGACACTGAGAGATAATGTTCCTGAAGGTAATACGGCTAGTGCAGTAAATACAGCCAATTTGCGTTTTCAGTGTTAGTTTCAAAGTAAACAAACAGATAACTCTACTACTTTGAAAAGGAAATTAAGATAAGTAGTAACAATGCTCCGAGTGGGATTGGTAAAGCATTTTGCAGATTTCTCGCTAAAATTTTGTAGAGTTCTGGATACATTTCTAGATAATTGTCGATAATTTAAGGAGAGCCTAAGATATAATATAAAAACGGACAAAAGTAAAACCTCGCAAAGTCGGGCCCCTTTAAGGCTCCTGTCGACCAACCATTTTGATTTCGTGGACATAATGTAAATCTTATGAAATTTCCACGAAATTAAAATGGCCAGTAGATGAGAACCTTAACTCGGATCTCCGGATAATCCAGATCGGTATGCAAGAAATTTTCTTTTTAATTTGAGAAACTATCAGTATATTTTCCATAATAACATTTATTTGTTTCATCCATGCATTATGAAAAATTAATTTCTGTACGGAAATCTAATATCTATGAATGCATGAAAATGGAGAAACGGGAAATGTCAGCGAAAATTTAGTTGCTCCTCACCAGTGACAAATGACATCTGTTGCTTCATTGTTTAAATTAAAAATGCAATAAAACAACGTTAAGCGCACTTCTGTTGTTAACAAAGTGGAATTATTTACCATCCCAAAATATGATCCATACTAGATTTGTTCGATATAAAAATGAGATTCTGTAAGTATGTATATTTTATTTTATTTTTCGCGTTCTCCGGTTAACCCGGATTTTCGATATCCCGGATCGGTACAGGTCCCAATTAATATGACTTAACGTGGTTTTACGATACTTAAATATTTAAGAAATTATTCAATTATCTTGTTTCTCTGCGTAAATTATAAATTCATGCTTATATTTATTAATCATTTCATAGTTTGTAATCGAATATAGGCATTGCACCTTTATTAATGGATAAATAATCATTTTTTTTTTAATATTTCACGAAAATAGTAGAAAACAAATTAGGAACATTTATAACGCTCTTTTTAGGTTGTTATCATCAGAAAAGCTTAGGAAACGTTTCCACTACCCCAGATGATTTTAAGATAATCGAATTTGTATTTTTTTTGGAAGCATGTTGATGTTTTTTTAATGTAAATGTTTTTCAGTTTAATCTATGTAATAACTTTAACCTGTTTGAAATTATTATACATGAAAAATTGACGTTTTACAAAAATAAAAAGTATGAATAAAAAATTCATTATATATTTTATTCAATGTTTTTAAAACTCTTTTCGAATTTGAATCACGAATCTCTTGGTGACAAAAATGACTTGAAATTAATTACATTGTACACAATTTGCTTTTAAATTATTGTTGTCAAATAATGCATGATGCAATTTTGGCAACATTTGAAACACGTATAGCCAGTTGCCCAAGGTCGATAAATTCGTCACTGCAATTGCATAATTCACATACATCTTTATTCTGATTATGATCTCTTCAGCAAATTACTTGTCCTTGGTGACAAATACTTCTCTAAACATGCTTATTGTTGGATGTGCTGAAATCAAATTCCTTAATATACGAGAACAACGAATTAAAAGAAAACTATAAAAAGAACAAAATGATTCTGCAATTGCTTTTGGTGTAACAGATTATAATACTTTAACCTTTACATTCCTATATTTTATGTAAGCAAGCTTAATTTTTCTAAGATTTTTATTTGATATTTATTAGACAAAGCTCTACAAATAATTTAGAATCAATTATACCATGCACAAATGCTGATTTATGATTCCATCAACATGCATTTGCAAACGATGACATATACAGTAAATACTTGTTTAAAAGAAACAAAGAAGTAGTTGTATTTCTTCCATTATGTATCATTAAATTAAGGAAAACATATATAACAATATGCAAAATAACATGATTTAACACAGCAATGCATTTAGTTAAAGATTTTTCAGTGTACTTTTCTTTCAGTGTACTTCACTATCTAAAAAGTTTTCAAGATCAATTTCAGTAAAAAAAAAAATATATAATAGTATTTTTGAGATTGAACATAAATAATAATTCTTTTTTTAAATTTAAATATGGAATTTTAGCACAAGCAAAAAATTTGCATACTTGTACATAAAAATCCCAAAATTTCAGTAATATTTTATTTTTTCAAGTTTTACGGTGTGTGTATATATATATATATATATATATATATAATCAGCTACATTTGGTTATTAAGCAGAGCTCCGTTCACGTTCATACACCCACTATTTCACAATTTGAAATGAACAAATAATATAAAAAAAATTTAAAGACAATTCCTACTTAGGTCAACAAAGAAGATTTTTTATTTTAGTTACTTTTTATAAAATAATAATTACAATTAATATAAATATGTATATATATATGACAAAATCACAATATTAAGTGTCAAAAGAAATTTTTTTCCAGCACTTCGTCACTGACGGTATTTATTCCTAAATTTATATCCTGATAAATATCTTATATAAGAAAAAAGAATTTTCTCCCATATAAAACTAAAATTAATTATTTGAAAATCAAATAAAAAAATTTTATGCTTCGACGAGATTCGATCCGAAGGCATGAAAATTCTACGCCGACGCTCTACCAAATTTGCCATTGCAAGACAAATGACATAGTAAAAGCATTGGCTTGTTTCTTAATTCATCCGGTAAATTAAATGGTTGGAATGCAGTTTAGCCCATCTACCCTTGGTGACAGGAATTATTTGACGATATTTTGCCAAATATGACTATCTTGGTCCGCTTCGTGGACTTAACATTCAGCCAAAAAAAATCGCCAAGTTTGGCTATTTTTGAAATCGCGCCTAGTGGTTGGGCTGAACTGCATTTTGACCAATTAAAGTTAATTACTGAATTAATATTTGAAAAACTGTATTAACATCAAGTGTCATTCACTAAAAAATTTAAAAAATGTATTTGAACTTGAGTGGATGAATAAAATGTATTTTATTGACGATTGAAAATTTGAACAAGGTATATAAATATATATAGGGAAAGTGTGAATTAATAGTAGGAATTTAAAAATAGATTGCTTAATCCACTATCATAACAACAGGCACATATTATGTACAGTACATATATACATTCCGTGTCTATATATATTTATAATTTTTTCTCAGTATGCGTTCCTCAATGATGTTAAGTTACTAGCAATTTCGATACCAGTCTCCCTGTAGTATCATCTAAATTAATATTGCATCAAGCCTTTTTCCCTAACCACATTCTAGACTCTGCTATTCTGAAGATAAAAAGAACACAGAACCAGCGATACTCGTGCATAAATAAAGTAAAAAGTATTTTGTAGCATAGATCACGTTTCCCGCGATCGCAACATTCTAGGTTTCCTCGCGGTTACAGGTAAAAGCTTATCACCTGCTCGAAAACTGAAAACAAAGAACACGAAAAAATGAATAAATAAAAAGCGAAAAGGGAAAGATAGCTTCATTGGGTTTCGATCGCTTACCAGTATCTTTCACACAATAAAAAAAAAATTACATCGAAGTTTATTGTTTTTATTCCAACTTTACTGAATTCTTTACGTCATTTTGTTACAATTTGAGAAGAAGAAGAACAAAGAAAGGAAGATATTTCACGTTTTTGTTTTAGTTGTTGTTTTCCAAGAGTTCATCTTTGCTGTTTAAACATTCAATAAACAACTTCAGGCAGTTTGAAACGTGTTTGTTATGATAACAACGTACAAAAATAGTTTATTCAAACCATGTTAGTAATTATTTTGTATTCAATTAAGGAAAATTAATTCACTTCTTCAATGTACTAAAAATTCAATCTTTCATACAGTAGGAGAATTTTTTTTCGGGAGAGCGGGGGGGGGGGTAATAAAAAATTTCTTTAAACACGACATACTTAAGAGAAAAATACTCATCAAAATAATTTTGGTTGTTGCTAAATTACAAACTTTTACTTTTTGAGAGCTTTTTTTATAAATTATCAACTCACACCACGTAAAAAACATTATTGTATTGCAACAAATCGTAATTGTAAAATTTAGATTTTAGAAAACAACTCTCTGCATAAAATGTAGAATTGCTGAAACCTTCTCATCCAAAATATATCACCATACTTATTTACATGTTTTCTATACTAATCCATATTACCCGTATAAATCGTAGATATAAAAATAGCCGTTTTGAGAAGTTGCAATACACGTGATTTCTCGACACTCAAAATTCATCGAAAAAAATTTAATACCAGTCGTAAAAATTTATAACTCTATTTAAAAACCTCAGGAATTTAAATAACTTTATTAAAGTACAAACCTTTAATTTTGTTCCTACACGAAATATTTAATTCTTGCAATTTTCTTTTTCACGAATGAATAGGGCACAATTAACAATTCATTAAGAGTTTAATTAAATTAATTACCCCTTCTTTTCAAAATAATCTAATATCATAAGTCTCTGTAAACGAAAGTAAATTTCTCGTGGTGTACTTTTGTAAAATGCTTCCCAAAAAGAACAAAATTGCCATAGATTTAGTGTGCAGAAAAAAAATAGTCTTAGTTTTATGGCTTTTGAAAAGCCTTTTTAAGAACAAGACCTTTACGGCTCGCAATAAAAGGAAAAAATGGTCACCAAACTAGTTTTTCTTTTCACTTCATTAATGAATTCTATTTTCACCTTCTTTAAGAAGTAATCTAATTTCACTAAAATTTTAATTCTATCAGTTTTTTACACTGATGATACAGATAAAGGGGATTAATGTTTAATTATCAATAAGATGCGTGTATATGTTTATTTGAATTTTTAATGCTTATATTCAGAAAGGTAAGACATAACATCAAAAATTTAAAAAAACTAATATATTCAACTGAGATACAAAAAAAAAAGTTCTGAACGATGTATGTCATATATTAAAACTAATTTAACCTGAAAAGCCTTTTACCCTGTTTAACATTTCTGCTCATCGTAAGAAATTAATTTATAATGTTTTATTAACTTAAGATTTTTTTTAAATAACTAGGTATCTTTAAATAATAAGTGGAAGAAAATTCTGTTAAGTACAGTAACATTAATAAAAATATTTTTAAAAATGTATTCATTATTAAAAATTAAAACTTTTTCCTTCTAATGGTATGTTTTTTAATGAATGTCTAAAATTATTTTACATCTTTCATAACTTGATACCAATAAAAATTTTAAATTAAGAACTCACATTTTATATTGTATATGATTCAACATTTCATTGAATTCGTTTTCTTTATAATTACATTTCGGCTTAAAATTACATTTATGCATGAGTCAATTTGTATTTTCTGTCAGATTAGCTAATTTTATGGCGAAATTTTCGTACTTGTAATTGCATTTATTATTTTTTACATATTCTTGAAATCTCCGTAAGTTTTCTTCCGTATTTAGTAAGAATGTTATAATTAGTTTGTCTTTTTAAAAAAAAAATCTAAAAATTCAGTTATATCTTTTATGTACATAAAAAATTATGTATATAAATTTATGCACATAAATTTTTTCAAGAATATTTTAATAAAAGATTAAAATTTTGGATACATAAATTCAGATAGTAACAATTACCTTTTCGAAAAAATATGTACAAACTATTCAGTTAATAGTTTCATGCAAATTATGACTAACCTAAACGTTGCAATATAAATAAAAGTACTTTATTCGTAATATTCTTAAAAATCATAAATATTAAAACATATATTCATTCTTCTTTACATTCCATTCTAAGTAATAATACTGTTCGTTTCAAATAATTTCAATTAAGATTTAAGGCTTACATTCTACTTGGCATTTTGATTTATTTATCCTATGGAATTTCTAATTGCCTCCTCAAATCTAGACTTATTTATTTTGAACACAAAAACGGAGGATTAGAAAGAACAAAAATGATTAAAGTTTCAGTAAAATTACATATTTCCTCCAATTTTTAAAAATATTTTTATGTCCATTTTAGTGAATAGCTTGTAAGTTTTCCAGTCTTCAAAAACAATTTTTAATGTTTTCTAAAATCGGCGAGAAAATATAATTAAGTAGAAATTATTATTTTTGGCTATTTCCATTACACATTTTTGCCTTCAAATAGATAAAATAGTCCAGGTTTGAAGAGAAAAGTAGAAATACCATAGGATAAACATTACTTTTATGAAATCATAGTGGCTAGGAGACGAGAGCTCTAAAATCAAAATAATTCTTGTATCAAACGTTGATCTTTAAAAAGAACTATTTTTCTGCCCCACGTTTCAAAAGGAATTTTTGAATAATTTTGTTGAACAAACAAGTGTTTATTCATATAATAATTTTGCAACACCTCGTGTTTGTTTTGAACAAAAGAATTTAAATGTAAAAGAAAACAACGTATAAATACTCTGTAGTGATTCATATGCATAATGAAGAAAAAAATGCAAAACAATAACTGTATATATGTATGAATATATATATATATATATATATATATATATATATATATATATATATACATATATATGTGTGTGTGTGTATTCCCTCCTTACATTTTGTAAAAAATACAAAATGGTATATTAAAGGAGGGAGATTGGGAATTTTATTTTTACAGTAAATAAGTAATTGTCTACAAATATTCATAGTTTCTAGAGATAAAAGATAAACTAATTACACAATAATCATAAATAAATAAACTAAACTAATCATAACGATCTTATAATATTTGTATTTCTCATTTAGGTTTATTAACTACTACGTAGAACGTCTTTATCCTTTTTGATTATTCTGAATTCAGTAAAGTGATAAAATACACTCCTGTGATCACGTATTTCTTTCAGATTACAGTCTAGTCTTATACAGGAGTTACTATAGGCTCATAATAAAGTATATTGTCTAGTAAAAAATTTTAACAATTTCTGAGAAAACATAGTTTTTTTTTTTTATTATTTATTTTTCAATTATTATTAGTTGCAAATAGAAATTAGAATATATTAAATGTAAATAATGTGGGCGATATTAAACAAAGCAATGCTGTTTAGTTCGTAAATATTACATATTGTTCACGTTTTATAAAATGTATTACTATCGAATATGCTTACTTTGGTCTTTTAGGAAAATGGGATCAAATAATATATAATAATAATTTGTATTCTTTAATGTTTACTTTATTTATCTACAAACCTTTACATTACTCATATATAGAAGAACTATTTGCCCAAATATATCGGGAAAAACTTGTTCAAAAATGATTGTTATAATAAATTTGTGATACAGATTTTTTTAATAAACACTTGTATCTTGTATTAATTTCTTCAGCCAAATTGACGTATACATTCACAAACTATAATAACAAGTAATATAAGAAAAATTTAAGTCAATTCCTACTTAGGTCATCAAAGAAAATTTTATATTAGTTATTTTTTATTAAATAATTACAATTAATATAAATATGTATATACATGTGACAGAATTTCAATATTAAGTGGCAAAATAAATTCATCAGGTAAATTAAATGGTTGGAATGCAGTTTAGCCCAACCACCCTTAGCGACAGGAATTATTTGGCGGTATTTTGCCAAATGTCGCTACCCTGGTGCGGTTCTTGGATTTAATATTCAGCCAAAAAAAAACCCGCCCAGTTCGGCAAATTTTGAAATCGTACTAAGTAGTTGGGTTAAACTGCATTTTCACCAATTAAATTTAATTAATATTTGAAAAAACTGTATTAACATCGAGTGTCATCCACTACAAGTTTAAAAAAATGTATTTGAACTTGAGTAAATGAATAAAAAGTATTTTATTAGCGATTGAAAATTTGAACAGGATATATATAGGGAGAGTGTGAGCTAATAGTAGGAATTTAAAAAAAAATTGAGTGACAAAGTAACAAAGAATCATTAATCGGTATTTAACGAATATTTATTCTTTAAATAAAACATTACCTTTGAGAAATTATTTCATTGAATGAATGTGGTTTTCGAGATAAATAATTACTTCAAATGCTCATGATTTTTTTTAAAAAAAATTTAAAATCAGGTAAAAAAAACTTTATAAAGTAATAACTTTTGTATTATTGTATCATTTACACTTTAAATCGAATGAAATATCTAGCAGTATTTTCAAAAGTAAACATTCTTACATTTTGTGCCTCAAATACTTAAAAGATTTTTTTTAAAAAAAAAAACATAAAGCATTGTGTTGATATTAAATGAAAAAAGTGGTTACATCTTAAACATTTTTAGCTAACAATTGTTTAAACAGTCACGTGCGTATATCAACTCCGTAAGATTATGTAATTTTTCTATATAGAGGGTGCCGTTTTGTTTGTTCAAAAGTTACAGAAACTTGATGAGTGAACTCCTAAAAAATAACAATCCAATTCTCCAAAGAAAGGATCTTACAAACATTTACTCTTCAAAAACACTAATAAATGTGCAATAATGCATTAGGTAATGTCTTTAACATCATTACGACTTTTCCCAAGTCATATACATTTTCCTTTGTAGACTAAACAGTTTACAAAGTGATATATTAGAAAACACTACTTTATTTTACACTCACTGTAAATTTTAACACTTTTACATTTGCGATGTTTTCTTACATGATGTTATGACTGCAACTCGAATAAAGTATTGTATTTGCACTTAAGTTTGAGCTTACTTCAGCCCTTTAAATAAATATCGCCTGGAGGAAAATGAAATATATTTCTCTAGCTGCCTGAACGAGTTAAATGAAATATTTATAATTTCATTTATAAGGAATTCGGCTACGTAAAATGTATTCAGTGACTTTAAAAAATACAATATTTTAAATAGGAGACGGTATGTGCTTATCATACATGTTAATTTTCTGTATGTCTATATTGAATTAATGTGACTGCGAATTCAGTATTATAGATATTCAAAAATTAGTTTACAGCTTATGAAGAACATAAGATCATAATTTTTTTTTTTTGCCTCCAGACATAAAGAAGTTTAATTTTAATTAATATAATATAATTTTAATAATTCATTATCAAGGGGTTTTTACCATTTAAATTTATATGTTTTCAGAAGAGCAAACACATTATTGTAAAAGAAATAAAATTATTTTATCATTACATCAAGGGAATTATGTAATTGATAGCAAGTGTTAGGTTTAAAAAAAAAAATGTGCTTTTTTCTCTTCCGTTCAACTATTAGAAACACGAAATAATTATGTTTTGATCTCCTGTCAACGTGAATGGATATTTTCAGGAAAAAAAAGATTTAATAGCGTTATTTAGCTGTAATGTGTATTATGTAGACATTAATGTTTACATGTTGGCAACATATATTTGTATTTCTGTGCTATTACATAAAAAAAAGGCTTCATATTTCAGTTTTTGGGTTTCAGAATTTTTTCCAGGAAATATTATGTAACGTAAAACTTTCAATGATTCAAATATTAATGACTTGCACCACATTCTAACCTTCTAACATTCAAAGTTTGATTTAGTCATACAATGTAAATAATAGTTTTTAAGAGTACATTCACTTTATTATAATAATATGGATTTTGTACCTGAGGTTCAATGCATTCTGACTTTTTGCACCAAACGTAATGTTTCAATGGTTGAAGAAGATTAAAAGATTTCAAGCAGGAATGAAACTACGAATTTCGTTTTTTCCTAAAATTTTTAAATGTGAAGGAAAATAATCACTCCAATTTCAAAACATTAAGACGTTAGCTTACTAATTCATATGTATGATTCAATCACTTTCTATAAACAATTGATTCCTTTCCTAATACTTCTACCATAAAATCTGTTTCAATCTATAAAAATTATTAGAGTTTCAATCTAAATAACAATTGTCTGCCAACAAGTTGTATTATCCTTTAGTTCCTTTCACTCGCGGAAATTAAAATTTTATCATTAAAATAAAATTTTAATTTCAGAAGAACTACTGCGTAACGGAAATAAAATGTGATGATTTAATTTATGCCATATCGTTATAGACAAATTTTTCATTTTTGGTGTACTTGAATAAAAAAAATTTAGCTTCAAAGCAACTACATTGTTTTGTATTAAATACACACACACGTATATAATATCTAGTTCTGTGACGTTGGGCTATTCACGATTTTCTCTTCAATAACCTCGGTGAAATTTTATATCAATTTCAATTGTATAAAATTACAATTTCTTCCCATTCCGAATAAAATGATTAGATAAATTAGGTGAAGATAGAAGTGAGTAATGTGATTCAGAGATAATGGTTTATAAATGAAATGTACAGAAGTTAGAGAATAAATCAACTTATTGACAGACAATTGTTATTTGGATTGAAACTCTAATTATTTTTGTAATTGAAACAGATCTTATGGTAAAAGTATTAGGAAAGGAATCAGTTGTTTGCAGAAAGGGATTGAATCATACAAATAAATTGATAAGCTAATACTTTATAAGTTGATTTTAAGTTGGAACTGATAATTTAATTTGAAATTCGAGAGCGAGCGAATCACTGACTAAAATAAGGTTTTTAGGTTTCTTCTTACGTGTCTTCAATTGAAGTCAGCGTATATTGCTCAATATACTCGTATATTATTGAGAAATGGGGTAAGAGCCGAAAAATGAAGGGTTGTCACTACACTTCGTCTCACTCTTGAATTAAACATAATCCTTCTTCTATTTTTTGTTTTTTTTTCAAAAAGGGAAATTTAGAACTTTTAAGGGCATTCATTATTATACATTACTTAAAACATATTTACAAGTATTAATACATATTTTCATTATTTTATCCGTTATCTTACAATTCATTTTTAATACATTCGCAAGAATTTTTCCAAAACTTCTTTCATATTTACAAACAATTTCTTTTTTTAGCATTTATTGAATTCTATACATTTATAATACAAAAGTAACATGGGGGATTTTTTGAGACTTCCTTAATAAACTCAGAAGCCCCGAGAAATGTTCTCAGACAAAATTATTTACTTGAATTTCTTATCGCACAGTATTCAGTCACCAATTACATACAATAATTCTTTATACACACATATACAATATGGATTATAGTTATATAAAATAGCAATATAGCGCAAAGCCTGTGACATCAGTTACAGAAAGTCGAAAAAAATATTACATATCTACTGTTGTAAGTAATTGATCGAGATATATAGACAGTGGGAATTATATCGTTTTAGTCGAGTATAATAGAAGTAAGTAATAAGAGTAATTTTATCTTCATAGAAGGATAAAGTCAGTTAAACTTTTAGTTAGCTAACTCAATCATATCAGTTTGTTAAGTTGACCATGATAACCAGATTAGGACAATTGGTTTCTGCAAGAAGTAACACTTCAGATGTACTTGCAAAAAATCATTGCTTTAAGGTTCAATACACAATTTTTCATTGATATTTTTACATTTCGATATATGCCATCCAGACGTTTATTTTTTCTGCCAAGTCGTTAATCTTACTTCTAATGCTTCAATAAATAAATGTTTTGCTTTAAATATTTTCCTGAAGGTAGGGTGATGATGATGTAAGCTTTTTAGGTATTAGTAAGATAACTTAATTATAACAAATAAACGAGACTGGTATAAGATATCAACATAATGGAATAACTAGAAATAATAGAACATAATAGAATCTCGTTCACTGGGTATGTAAAAACTGTAAATATAGCTCTTATGATCCAACTGAATTAAATGTTTGTTTGTTTCACAATATTCTGCTTGCATTTAAGGTTTGAAATTAATCTTCACTTTTTCGATAGAGTAAAGATCCCCCAAAGCTACACTTGTGTTAAATTTCCATAAGAAGAACTACTTTTTCGATTGAGTAGTTCTTTTTATGCGAATTCAACGCATGTGTAGCTTTTAGAGATGTATGTATCACAAATAAAACCTATATCGTGCAATTTAATAGATAGGACAACGGTAGAAGAGCGATCATGGTCACATGCTTTATGACAAGTAATATTTAAGTTAAGTCGTAGGTTCTATCAAAGACAATCGTGCGTAATAATAGCTGCGAATTACGATTAATTGATCATCAGGGTCATTCCATTCGTGGTGTGAGAGTGCAGTGCAGGCGCTAACAGTTTAGTATCATCCTTCTCGGAAGTTCTTAGCTAAAAATCTATCTTAAACAATTTTTCTTTCAGGGGTCTCTTTACCTAAGAGCTCCACTGACTCCTCCGCTAAGTCCAAGGGCCAAGGCCTAATTAGCTCCTCAAACCTGTATATTGTAGTTTCGAATAATGCGCAAATTTTCGTTTAGAGACTATCCGGCAAGTGAGGCATCTGTGGTTGGAGGTGACACTATTCAGTTTGCAATTTCCCTTGGAACTTACAGGCTAATGTCAGAGACATATCATTATGGCACAGATAGCCGGTGTACGTGCTTCAAGTTACGTTTGTTATGATCATGCTAAATGTATAAAAATGCTATCTTGCGGAGAGTAGAGAAGTTTAGTGCAAATCGCATGGCCGCGATAGCCTAGCGGTCATGGTCACGAACTCGCCACCGGCGTTGTTTCCGTCCTGATGGCATGAAAACCCGTCGTCTAGTGTAAATAACTTATTATCAGTTTTTTGGTTAAATATATCTTTATTACAGCTACATTTTACAATTCTTATTATGCTTGCCAGTTATTGTGTTTTTAAATAGGTTTGTATGATTTACTTATATTGTAAATTTTACAATGTAATCAATTTAAACTGTGGTGTTGGTGACGGGATGGTGGTGACCGATCCCAGCGAACAAATCGACGACTTTAATCCCAGCGAACCAATCAACTAACACACAGGTTAGTAAATTGTTTAATCTGAGGCAAATAAATTCGTAGGCAAGATTCTGAATTACGAGAAATCAAATTTAATCACCAATTTTAAAATGCAATCTTTATTATGAGAAATAAAATAATTCATAGAAAAGTACTATGTCCATGCGGGGCAGAAATGTCCTTTTAGATGCAAATGTTGGATTCGAGTTCTGATTCCACAAAAGATCCTTGGCGGAATAACAAGAACTTGAGCAAGTTATGTTATTTTTAGTTTTACATTTTTTTTTCTAGCAGACAGTACGTAAACCAGTAAATAAAACAGCTAAATCGAAATTTTTCTGGACATTTTAAATCCTTTTCCTCAGCACAGAATTATCGAACATATTATGCATAACAACTAGAAAAAAATTTAAAAACTATATAATGATTACAAAAAGCCTTAGTATTTCAGCAATGACCGATATAAAAAAAAAATAAAAGGTACAGAAAAAGCAGTTTAAAATTTTTAAGGTCAATGAAATATACGATCCAGCACTATGTTGAAGAACATTTAAGTAGTTCTCTAAATATTGCAACTACAGCCATGAAATTTTGTACATATATTTCAAAATGTTATACAAAGAGAATAAAGTAATAAAACGTTTTCGATAATTTGCTCATTTTTAAGTTATTGTTCCAACACAGCAAAGTTAGTACTGTCCACTTTGGAATGTACACTCTAGTATTATACAGCAGGGAACTCAAAAAATAACTTATGGTTACTTAAGTCAATTTTGCAAGTTATTTTTAGACCGTTTTTAACTTTTCTACCTCCGTTGCGTAGCAATGTTTAATCAAATTACCCAAAAATCAAACAATGACTGAGTTTTACATAAAACACTGTTCCCATTATTTCACATTTAATTTATTTGGGTTAATATCACAAATTAATGATACCTTTGTGATAGTGACGTTCGGCTCATATTTCGCATTACAGTGGCTCAAAATTATTCATACCCAATGTCAATCAAAAGTAAAATAAGCATTTAAAGATTCATAATTTCTGTTCAACAGTTTGTGTCAAAACCATTCCTTGATGAAATTACCCAAAAAAAGACCATTTTCAAAAATATTAAAACATAGGTTTCATACTACCATCCGTATAAGGAAATAGCATTTGGCTAGAGTGTAAAATAACAAAATTCGCCTTTTGTTCTGTTTGGAAACAAAAGAAATGTATCTTAAAAAACCGATATTCGTGATTTTTTCCTCTGTTTAGTTTAGTTTTTATTAACGTCGCACTAGAAGCAACATGAGGACTATTAGCGACGGACCTCGTAATTTTGAACCACGGTAAGTGACAAGGACGACACCTGAGCTGGCATCCCCCTCTCCTAACATCCACACCCCGCCAACGGGAGGACTTTGGGCCCCGAACAGATTCAACGTGCATCAGCCCCGGCTGCACGGCGGGTCTTTGGCGGCCCAGGATCGAACCCGCGACTGAACGAAAACCACCGGTTGCTAGTCCACGACCTTGACCACTAGGCTACCGAGGTCCGATTTTTCCCTCTGATATTGGATACATAATAAAAAATAAGTGTATATATCTCAGGCATTGGTCAAGAATTTCATACTTCATGTAATTTAACTATCATTTTTAGAGAAGAAAAGTAATTTACCTTATTCAAATGATGAGAAAGATTTCGTTTGAAAACGATTATAGAAAGATAAATATATATTTTTGAGTAACACAAGAATTTTTAAATATTTTTATCATTAGAATTCCTTTCTGAGTAAAAATAAATACCGAGAAATAATGCGTAAAAAACTTGATTAAATCTTTTCGGCTTTTGTTAATTAATGCTTTAGAATTAACTTTTTTACCTCAAAACCTCCGTTTTATTGGATCGAAAATAGCAAGTAAATTAATTGGGTGATGTTCATATTAAAAAGAAATTCAAATGCAAAACACGCTGGTAAAGAAATTTCAATGAACTTCTTTCAAAGAAAATGTTTTGAAAGAAACGTTTCAAAAATAAAGAAGCAGTGCTATAAAATTAATTAATCTACTCATGATATAAAACTAGACATTCAAAGTAACTTCATGAAAAAAGTGTGAGCTAATTTTCATGAATTTTTAAATAGCGTTAAAATGGCGATTTTAAAATTCTCTCTTGCTTTCTTTTAGTTAAGATGACAGAATTTCATATATATAACAGTTAAAAAAAATCTCCCCAAAATTTTCTCGTAATAGAAGAAAAATTCCTTTCCTTTTAATTTTGCAACAAAACGTAAAAGGTGCGAAACTGGGGGGAAATAGAATTAATTATATTAATTTTTTCATAAATTTAAATGTTGTGTTTACGTAAAACTTAATTAATATGATCCGAATTATTTCATGTAAAAAAATTATTTTTAATTCTGCTTTGAACTTTGATAAATTGTAATGTCTAACTGATATTAAAATTCACTAATACTAGATTGTTGCTATTTAACCCATTTCGTTAATACAACATTGTTATTTTCAAATAATTGTGTGATTGTAAATAAAGCCACATATTATCAATTCTTTCCGGAGTTCACCAATTCCATAACAATTCTCCTGGAAATCACATCACAGTAATGGGATTTTGTTCAAGAATTAAGCGTTCTCCGTCTACCAATCATCTATAATTTGTTTTAAATAATATCGATCTTTTGGATTTCTAGAAGTCGCAGTAGCCTAGTGGTCATGTTCGTGTTCGGCAGGTAATTGTTTTTGTCGAGTCGTGAGGCCGAGCCCGGATGCCACTAAAGACCTATCGTGTAGCGGAGTAAATGCACGTTAAATCTGTTGAGAACGCAAGTCCTACCGTTGGCGTGGTGTTGTAGTTTGGCGAAGAAGGTTCCAGCTCAAATATCGTCTAATACCGAGATTTAAGATTAAGAGGTCCATCGCCAATAAATCTTTTATTGTTTCTCGGTGTGACATTAATAAAACAATCACAATTTCATTTAGGATTTCTAAGTATCGTGAGCACCATACAACTGTTTTTAAAACATGAACATGGAATCCGCGACTTTCGTCTCATATGCACATGCCTCAAATGGGCTCTTTTAAGAAGAAAATAAGAATGAGGAAGAATAGTAAAAGGATGATAATATAAATTTCGAATAAAATTAAACTTCAATAACTACATCAAGAGTTTATATCAGTGACCTCAAAACTTATAATGATCATAAAATTTAACCTTGAGGGATTAATATAAAAACGCAGATGGTAAATTAGCTGAATAAATGTATTTATTATAGTGTGCCTCTTATGCCAATTGCAAGCTAACTGTTTTGCCTTAACATCCTTTGGAAGAATACATTTTGCATATTTTTAAAATTATTTGGTTTGAAAATTACGAAATATATTTTCAACAAGCGATTTCCTTTGATAAAATGCCGTGCCATGTTGCAGCGTGGGTTTCAACGCTTTTTCCCCTCCAACTAACTAATTATGATCTTTTATGTGATATTGTTTGATTTGAATAACTCTCTCAATGAGATGAAATACAACTTATGCAGATTTATTAAAGTTTTGAAGAGTAATGAATAGAACTGAGCAAATGCATATATAAGTAGTGAAGCGTTGAATACAATGGTTAGTTTAACCTCCTCATCAAAGCACAAACATTTTTTGCACACAACTACTGCATTCCCCATCCCTACTCATATAAATCATGCAATAGTTATTTCAATATTTATGCTCTTTAAAAAAATAAATTTACTCTCCTCCTACTTTTCTAAAATCAAACATCTTGCAAGTAGGTTGGTGGAAGAAAGTAGATTGATTAGTTTTATTAACGTCGACTAGAAGCAACGCGAGGACTATTGGCAGAAAGCTCAAGGAGACGGTGCTCACCCCAAGAGTTAAGAGCTACAAACCGACAATCCAGTAGACAATCAACCCTGCACTCAGCATTTATTGTCAAAAAGAATTTTTTTTTTACAATTTTTTTAGAACAATAAAGGGAAAGAAATAACAGTACACGTTGGAGGAAAATACAGAAGATAATACATAATTTCGGGATTCAAAAGAAAATAAAAGTTAACGATGAGTTTACAGAGTATGACGTCATAGTTTCAATACTTCCAAATTTTTATTTTTCTTTCTTCCTTTCTTTCCTTTTTTTTTTTTTTTTTGAATGCATTGTTGGACTATTTTGGAGGACTATTGGCAACGGACCTCGTAATTTTGAACCTCAATCGAATGACGAGGATGACACCTGAGCTGGCATTTAACTCTCCTAACTTCCACACCACGCCAACGGGAGGACTATGAGCATCGATATATTTAATGCGCATCAGTCCCGGTGACACGGTGGGTCTGAAGTAGTATCAAGGTTCAAACCCACGACGTAAACCATCGGCTACGAGTCCACGACCATGGCCAATAGGCTAACATGATCACACAGTGAAGCTATGAAGGAAAAGAAGTGTTTCTATAAAAGAAAGAATAGCGATCGTCTTACCAAGCATGGGAAATTCTCATATCAAAGCCAGGAAAGAGCTACTAAGATTCAAGAACTCGAACCCGATTTGTTTGGTAAGGTAAACATTACATTATTTTAATCAAACAATAGAACAAACACGTATAAGGACAATTGCAACAGACAAAGAAGGGAAGGAATTAAATATTTATTTTTCATACATCTGAATAAAATGTCTTGGTGATCATCTGTATGTGACTTTCGACTGGTATATAGTAGTGTTAATGAGAAAAATGGAAAGTCAAGTAAGAAATAATGGAGAGGCGTTACAATTTATTATCCATTTTAAATTTACAGTTGGAAATGAACTGAATTCGATTGATTTCAAATAAAGACGAACACTACCATTACATGTGATTTTATCTGTAAAATATAATCATTATTTTGATTTGATAGTCATAAAGTGTTTGCAAAAGAATAGTCAAAATCATTCCTATTTACGAATCGATAGATTCAAATCGTTTCCCAAAACTAAATAAGACAACGATTTATTCTACACTTACCACATGAAACCATTTTGTCAAAGTCACATTTCCATATAGGGCAAAACCAAATACGAGTAGAACCAACTCAAAAGAGATATTCTCAAAATTCTATTAATAAACAAAAACCTTTTAACGAAAAAGGGAAATTACTATTTTTTCCTCTTGAAGGAAGCCTTCATTGAGGCGGAAGTCAACAAGTAAGAGCATTTAAGCTGGAATCGCTAAAAGTGTCAGCCGCAGACTCTCCTATCGTTTTGAGAAAAATAGTTTGTGCAGTTTTATTCCATCATGTGCAGCTGTGTCCTTTGAGGACGTCCTCCAATCCCGCTATCGAATCAATTTTGGGACTATTCGCCTTCTCTCCACTAATTCTCCGATATTCTAGTCCCGGGCTACCAGTGTCTGGTTAGAGATTCGTTACAGTTCGTTATTAAGAGTTCTGTTGATAAGTTTTATCACAAGCAACATTGGGTTACATTTAACTTAGGTTTAAAAAATGATATATGTAAAAATTTTATTTTAAAAACCAACACTTCTATGCGCAAAATAGTAAAAAAAGAATTAAAAAGTAAAAAAAAAAATTCTTCGGCAAGTTAGAAATCAAATGAAAATAAACCGAAAATGGAAGTTTATCCTCAACAAAAATTTTAAAAAAAGTGAAAATTTTTCAACTCAGCTGAGAAAATTTTTTTAATGAAATTTGAAGATTTCATAGTGATCATAAGTTAGATATTTAAAAAGTGTACAACACTTTAGTCTTTAGCCAAAGAATTTCGGCTGGATTGAAATATTTTCACTCCTTTTAATTATGATGATAAAACTGTCAGTTTCAGCGCACATTTTCATTTAATTATTAACTAACCGCTGAAAAGTTATAAAATTTTATCTCTTTTCATGCTATTTAGTCACAAAGGAGCATTTTTTTTTTTTTTTTTTTTTTGCAAAAAAAAAAACAAGTTTATTATTTCCTACGCTTAATTCTTATTAGTTTATTTTTTTCAAAAAATTGTTTTCGCAAAACTTTTTTAGTTTCATTATTGATTCTTGTAGCACCATCCAAGCTAAGCTTATGTGTAAAATTTCAAGGTTCTAGATTATCGAGAAGCAAGTGAAAAATCGATGAAAAGATTTCTGCCAAACTCCCACACAAAATGGTTCACTGCACAAGGTAAGTATTGGAAAAAAATCGCATGGAAAATATGACTAGAAACGAACATTCTAAATTTCAAAATAACATTTTATATGGTATATTATGATTATTCATCTACACTGGATGTTTTGTGTGTGAAACGCAATGTTTACGCTATATGTTCTAATTCAAATGAAAAGGTTTTTTTTAAAGTAAACATTCTTGAGATCGAAACATGAGCTATTTTCTCTTTCACTCGAAAATATTTCTTGGCTTATATATATATATATATATATAATATGAGGCTTACTTCCCTTCAATTATCCCCATGGATATTTCCTAGAAGCTACTTGATTCAAAAACCTCATCATCCATTCATGCAAAACAAGGTTGATATATAAATTTAAGAGCAGAGAGAAAGAGGGAAGAGGGATGAAAAGATATAAGAAGAGTTTTAGTGTGATGGCGCTGTTATTGGTTTCAATTCTTGATGATGGTACTCGCATCATTTTCCGGTAAGCGTCTTTGATAGATTATAGAGGTTTTTACTTCTCCGGGATAAAGACATTATACTGTTTGAATACATTCCTTCTTTTCAAAGGATTAATATATTATATTTTGGGTTTAATTGAATATTTTAATTACTTTGTCTATACCTAAAATTAAATTGAAATTCAGGTCTTCTGATTAGAGTACATTTTAAGATAACAGACGAGACGGGGAATAGGATACCGTCACAAACTAGCATGATTTAATCGCTAAAAAGGCATACAATCCTTCAAAATTTCATTAGTATTTAAAATTTTAGAGCCAGTTGTACTAGAATAATAAAGATGTTGATTTTAAAATAAAATTGATTTAATAAATTGAAGGAATATCATATTGCAGACCAAACCGAGTGCTATCTAAAATCAACGTTTGTGACGGGTTCATCCGCGACCTTGTCACTAACCTCTTGGGGAATTTTCAGTCCTCAAACAATTATTTGTATTGAAAAGCTTCCTCCGATGAAGAGAACGTGGTCATGCAGATTTTTTACTGATTTGTATAGTACGGGCTTTCAAGAAGAAAGAGAGAAAGGAGGAGGAGGAGAGAGAGGAGAGATTTGTAGCTGAGCACACACACACACAAGTTAATAAATTAAATTGTTTTAGATATGTCGACCCTTCCTTTCGACCAAACAACATTACACGTTATTGACAAAATTGTATGACAAAAAATATCATTTCTGTACTCATGAAATAAAATTCTATTTAATATGTGGCAACGCATTCAATTTATGACAATCATTTATGTATTACAAGATTAAATAAAAGTTTTTTTTTATCAAAAATATATAGTTCTTCAAAAAAAAAAAAGTTTCATTTCAAGCAACATGTTAAAAAAAATTTCCAATGATAAACCATGCACTGAATAATACATTGATTCAGAATTTGTATAATCTTATTTTTTCATCGATTCAGAATTTGCGTATTATCTTAATTTTTATTGATTTTGCACTTGTATTTCTTTGCTATTAATACTTTTTAACATGTCTAACATTTTCAATTCTTTCTTCACATCTTTCGAATTGAAAGTACAGAAAAACTCTTTATAATTTGAGGGAGGAGGGGGGAGTTTCGAAAAATTATATAGTAAGGTTAAAAAGTTTTATGAATGGCCCTCAGATTCGCTTTCAAAACTCTTCGATTTCTCAGCGGATAAAAAAAAAATGTTGCAATAATTCCTATACGTTTTCAATCCTTTGGATGCTCTAGAATTTTTGACAAAGAATTCATAAAAACTAAATTTTTAGCTGCCAAGAAGTAAAAAGAATGTAAAGAAAAAAGTCGTTCGATTGATGTGGATGGGTTCTTTCGTCCTAGAAAATCCATACTTATAAGATTTCCCGAAGCATGAATCTAAGTCTGTCGTTTCTTTCAAAAATCTAACTCATATTTCTTTTCCTTTTCAATCACAAAACGGATTCATATAGAGATATTTTTTATTTCGTCTACTAAAAATTGTACAAAGGAAACTCAAAGAAACTGAGAATTTATAGAACTATCAAAAAACCTCTACTAAAAAGAAATAATTCTATGCAAAGCTACTCAAAATACACGTTTCATTCCGTAGAATAAATTTACATGCATACTACATGTATTCTCTTTAAACTTAGTGCTATTTCCTTTTTGTCAAAAATTCCAGCTCGAAATAATATAAAAAAAAGAGTAGTGTTGAAGAGACAATATTCACAGACAGTATTTGTAGACTCTTTTGCAAATGGCTTAAGTCGATTTTATATCCTTTTTTTTTTCAATACTGAATTTTCACTGGTATGTAAGAAATTGATGAATACGATCTCTTTACTCCAGAATATATATACACATGATTTGCTTTTTTAATATAGTTTCTGCTTAATCATTTATTTTAAAAAACTGCCATAAATTAAGCAATGAACAGTCAAAACTTGTATGATAAAATAAGCAATCGCTCTGAATGCATCAAAAACGGAGGCCGTCTTCTTTTCAAACAAAACAAAAAACACCAAACCTGAAGTCACACTATATTCACACAAGATAACCTAGTCTAATCACACCAAATATCTTGGAGTAATTCTTGATAAAAAAAAAAAACTCACGTTCGAACAGCACATAATACTATGTATTAAAAAATTCCGAGTCAGCGCGTGTTCGGTTTACCCCCTATTTGCTCGGAATTCAAAATTAAATATCCGTAATAAGTTGCTTATCTATACTCTGATTCTCAGACCTATCCTAACTTACAGCTGTCCCATTTGGGTTTTCGCTGCCAAAACACATATTAATAAACTTGAAAAAGCTCAAAATAATATCATCAGAGAAATAGTAAACGCTAGATGGTTCATGAGAAACACAGACATATACTCCTCTATTAACTTCCCAACAATCAAACAAATCATTCAAAAAATTTCACTTAAATTCTTTAATAATCTCATGACCATCGATAACAAATCTCTCCTTAACATCTGTAACTATGATCCTGATTTAAAAATTAAAAGACCAAAAAACATTCTATTAAACCTGTAACTAACAAAGGCTTTTCTCCTCACGCAAACACTTTAATTTTCACTCATTTATTTACGTTTTCAACCACCAGATGTCTCTAACTATGCTAGAAACTTCTACCTCGAGTAAACCACATACACACACTGAATGGCAGCCTGCCCATTGGTCGGCTGATAAGTCAGATATATACCCCTACTCCCCTCTGATCAACTCAGGTCAGCCACTCAGAAAGCTTCCAGCCTCTGAGTAACCTTTCATCATATTATTACACAACTAAATGCTTTTTTAATTAAATTCATTAATTTCTTTTCCAAATTTTATACAATATTTAATTCACAAACGCAGTTCCGGGCCGAAGTAAAGCTCTTTTTTAAAACTCTGTACCTGACATGGAGATTAAGAGCATAACGCTCAGGTGCTCCATTGTGATCCCATCAACTATATATAAAATAAGCACAGAATAAAATATTGAAAAAATAATTTTCATTAACAATAAAAATTTCTAAAATTACATGCACCTTTTAGGCTAAGTGTTTATTGCAATAACTTAAAGCATTCTATCGATTTTTACCTAAGAACTGAACATTTTTAATTCAGTTTCAATTTCAATTACTTATAAACAATCAGAATCTTGAGGCATTGATGAAAATTTAAATAGATATCACAGCCTATACAAGATTTCATCAATGTAAATTCAAACAAACACGAAACTAAAATTTTGAAAAGCTTACGCAAATATAAACTTTCAGAAAATTTGTTTTCATTCTTCCAACGTCTTTCAGGGATTTCGGATTAAGCTAGTTGCTTCATTCTCTTTTCAATCTTTCAGAACTTTTCTAAAGGTTTGTGTAATGATGTTACTTGGAATAAACGATCCTCATTTTGCATGGTACACTAAGTCTGAAAGCGACTTACCAGTCCCAGTTACAGTTAATCGACAACTCAGTTCTCATTATCGAATTCCATGAGAAGCCTTCTGTAGAATACTTTTCACTTTTCTGTAGTTAGTTATTTAAATTACCAACGCAGACAGCGAACATGAAGTTCTAATCGAAAAAGAGCTAATGAGCCCTCTGCGAAAAATGGCGATTTTCGAATAAACCACGCGTTGTTAACGAATGTGTTGGGAGAACTACAATGGAACCTAGACAAAGATGGCGGAAATGAAAGGGGTAATTATTGTCCGACCTGGAATAAAATTCCAAAATGAACTTTATTGAATGAGGGATTTTGAACAAAAGGAACGTACAATGTGAAATATGAGATATTTTTAATGAAATAGGAACATTTTAATTGGTTTTTAAGACGTCACGACACAAAAAAAGAACGAAAAATAATATAATTTTTATTTTGTTCGGTTGGAAGATAAAAAATAGCGAGCTCATTAAGAGTTTTCAGAAAAAAATCAATTGCTGTTAAAAATAGCTCATCACTCTTTCCTCTCCATTTTTATGATATTAAAAGGATTCATTCTTATGGTTGTAAAAAATGGAATAAAATCTCTAAGAATAAATATTCAAAGAAAATATAATTGTAAGATTTTATACTCGTATTTCTGACACGCTCATCAATTTCAATCAGATAATTAGTCCGATTGATACGCAAATACTTAAAAAATACATTCTTATGTTTGTTTTATTTTCTTAAACAGAAAATTTTTGCTTTACATTTGATAAAATAGTATATTTGCCATAAAACAGGTTTAAAAATAAATGAAGATATTTGATACATAAGGTTAAATAAAAGATAATGGTATAAAAAATGTGTATACTCATAGGCAACCTAATAAATAACAGAAATAAGGACTTTTCACAAAGCTTAATTGAAATTCATTACATAACTCATTTTAACTAGATATAATATCAAAAATAAAAACTTTTCTTTCCAAAATTTCTTAACAATGATAGGTTCTTCAAAATAAAAGTATGGTGCTAGAAATGATTGTATTACTTTCGAAATTTTGGGAAGTAATGTGCTAAATTTACACACCATTCAAGAGTTAAACAAGAGGTAATTTTACGCAATGTATCTAGTTCTATTATTATTCTGTCAAGATACAGAAGTGATACATTCACTAATGAAATCATAGTGGAAAATTCTACATTAATTAAATATTCGGAATATAGTTTCGGTTGAAATAATTCAAAACAGAAAATTGGTCAATTAATGTCAGTGCATTTAAGAACAGAAGAAATATCTTGAAAACAAAGCATAACAATTTAATAGAAATTTTTTTAATTATTATAAAATAATTATTTATCGTCTCAAGATATAAAGATTTAATTTTGATATTGAATGAATTATACATTCATGTTAATACATTGCTGGCAATTGATAATGCTACATCAGAAGAAATAATCCTTTAGCAGAATCATTTTTATTGCACACATACAGCAAAAATGGAAAAATACATTACACTTGCACATGCTTTGGAGTACACAGCATACACTAATTAGTTTTCAAAGCTTCTGCCAGAATGAGCAATAACAAGTCGAAAATGGTAGAGCATCTAATTGAACTGTGTTTGATTACTCATTACATTAGTCCACGCGGCTTCAACATATGCCAGGGTTCATCAATCGTAGTGGTTGGCAAGTGAAATTCTAGTCTCTCGAGGTGAAATTCTAGTCTCTCGATAATATATGAGCAGTTATTCATAATAGAAGACAAATCCGGAAAACGTACAATTAAAGGCTAAAAGTCAAACATCCTCTGTATCTAAGAACATCAAAACAACATGTGCAACATACATAGGACATAATTCGAGGATCCAACCCCTTGATATGCTCATAGAGCGCTTCAAGTTTGATATAGGAAGGCCCTCAGTATATCTATTGCTAGCAGCTTCTACGGCCTTAGAACGCGCATGCCCACACAAGGTGCATCTTAGTGCACCGGACAATGGGTAACATCCAGACTAGCCGGGCTGATTAGTCAATGTATGAGATTGGATTGCGCCAAGCCACTACAAATGCATGTAACCAGCGATTAAGAAACTTTATTCTCCTCTCCTTCTTTATCTGGGCTTGAGACTGGCAGGAGAAGTGACTTCTGCTGAGGTTTGTGCAACATACAGTCGGGCATTGACTTGCTCAAAAGTAGCGTCTCAGGAATTTCCAAAGATACGACATAGCAGTGAACTTAACACGACAAAAATGTAACGATGGTTGATTCAAATACCGGTTATGTGAACAAGAGGTCCTTCCAGGAAATGAGGATGAATATCGAGGATGAATGCGTGCTGAAAATATTCGATCTCTTTGGTGCCTTCACGCTATGAAATTTCTATCACAATGCTGTATGCAAAACCTGAATTCATCTGAAAGGACGACAAAATGCCACTTATGTGTCTATGATCATTGTTCAATACACTACTGAAAGAATTTTTGTCTCTACTTCAGCATCAAGGAAGCCGCAGCAGCGATCATCACACTGATGATCCGGAGTACTGAAAATATCGTCGGACTGCCCGTGTGGATACTTTTCCTACAAACGAGTCACATTCATGACTCGGAGTATGTATGATCCATTAAGGCTATGTAGAATTTGTTCTTAGTGGCCAGAAGCGGCTGAAATCACGTTTGGAACTTAAATATAGCCTTTCGAAAGTCCTCAATTCCATATTCACATGACAATCATAACATCATGACCAGTATGAACTGAAATATCGCATCACGATATTCTTCATATTAACCACGACCTTGACGCGATCAAATTCTACACGAGTAGGTAGGAGTTCTTCCATGTTATACGACGCATAGCACGAACAAGTATATATATATATATATACTTGTTAGATTTCGTACATACATTATTACACCTGTTTTTCTTACACAGAGTGATATGGCAAGACTTTCGTTCATTAAAATTTCATAAAAGTGGCAATGAATTGGATCTACTATTTTGTTCTTCACGATGATGACTGACTAGTTCTTCAGTCATTTGAAAACAATTTTCTATTTGCGTTTACTCCAGTGGTCTCTTTGTATAATGTCCAGGCATTGCCGGCTAGATATTGAACCGTTATCCCATACAACGTTAAACTTCTCTATCTGATTTACCTAATCCGTTATATCATAATCGCTTTCAATCACTACACTTCCATACATCAATCTTATTTAAATAATCCACGGTTCATTCACAAATAAAGCTTGTAAGATCTAATAACGTATAATAAAATCCCAAAAAGTTAACTGAAATGAAAATAGTCCTGAGAACTTTGTAGGCAGACCATAAACGCACAAAATAAAATTGTATGGTTAAATGGTTGACCTACCTTGAAAAATTCGAATTTTGGTTTTGTAAATAAAACTTAAATTACAAATTTATCATTTCTTTTAATTTCAAAATTTGCTTTTGAAATAATCACTCGCTTTGCTCTGCTTGTACTAAAAATAAAAGTTATGCCTCACTAAATTTTCAAATTTTGCGTCTTTTCTTTGTAAATGGTCCTTCGTGATATGATAAGCCTTGATCTTTTTGTAAAATAATAATTCAAGACTACTTGTTACTCGCATGGGGATGAAGTTTGCTCCAGTTCTCAGCCCGGTTGGGCTCTTACCTCCGACTACCTGCTGCTGCTGTACGAACTGTCTTCTAAACAGCCTTTATATGACTGACTTTTTAAAATTTCAACTATTAGTTCACACTCTCCCTATATATATTTATATATCTTGTTCAGATATTTTCAATCGTTAATAAAATACTTTTTATTCATCCACTCAAGTTCAAATACATTTTTTAAACTTTAGTATTTCTTTTTTTTAACACTTGATGTTAATACAATTTTTCAAATATTAATTCATTAATTAAATTTAATTGGTGATTATGCAGTTTAGCCCAACCACTTGGCGCGATTTCAAAAACTGCTAACTTGGCGATTTTTATTTTTATTTATTTTGGCTGAGCGTTAAGTCCGCGAAGTGAACCGGGGTAGTCACATTTGGCAAAATATCGCCAAGGGAGATTGGGCTAAACTGCATTCCAACCAATTAATTCACCAGATGAATTAATTAATTTTATTTTTATATGGAAGGGAAAAAACTTGCCGCTTAATATTGTGATTCTATCATATGTATATGCATATTTATATTAATTGTAGTTATTTAATAAATGTAACTAAAATAAAATATTTCTTTATTAACCTAAGTTGGAATTGACTTTAAATTTTTTTTTCTTCATATTTTGTTGTTTTTTCTTTACTCATTCTTCTTTTCTTTCTGTTATTTCACACCAAACGAAACAATTAATTGTAAAATTAGCACCCTAAATGTAACGGATTTTCGTAAAAATAGTTATACAACATATAAAGATAAGGAAATATAGGTCTTTGTGTGTGTGTGTGTGTGTGTGTGTGTGTGTGTATGTGTAATGAATTTATTGTATAATTGAAAACCAACACATAACATGTAAGTAATAATATTTATACATTTGAAACTTTTAAGCATTAAATGAAAAACCTGTCAAATTGACGAGTTTTTGAATTCTATTGTTCAGTTTTTATTTGAATCAATTGAGTATAAATAAAATCCTCAATAAAACAATCCTCATTTTTACATTTCTTTTGCTATATTACTCTTGTTTCTATATTTGCATATACCTATCACAAGCCTTTGGAACTTCAGTATATAAGTGTAATCACATATAAAACATTCTCCATATTTTTTTATTCTAAGTATTGAATTTTAATAGAAAACAAATCTATTATTGCTGAAAATTTCTTTGCATGTAATTTTGTCTTAAACTATTTTCGTGTTCAAGACGCTAGTGTTACCTATCCAATATGTATATACAGATGAACTTCATTCTAAAGTTTATTTATTACCTCAAAAATAGAATAATATCAATCGTAATTTTAAACAACAAACGTAAGACACATTCTATAATGTTCTTCATTTTCAAAAGTTACCAAGAAATTGCTTTCTTTTCCAAATCCAACAAATCATCAGACAAACCTCTAACGAACACCAATAAAATGTTTCCTATGCCCATTCAGACTTTATCTCCGTGCTGTTTTACTAACTTTTTAATAATAAAAAAAAAAAATCTAGAACTCAACACCTAATTGAAATCTCTATCTTTTCACTTCTTTCCTTCGCTCCAATTGTTGATTTGTGAAGAAATAAAGAAACTTGATAAAAGAGCCGAAGACTGAAAGAAACAGAAACGTGTTGATGAGATAAATCGATCAAGTCGTAAAAAAGCAGTAACTTTAGTTCAGCTCCATATACCCACCAACAAAAACGAGAAATGTTCCAACTTTCGTAAAACTCAATCTTAGTGAAGTGAAACACTTTCGCCATATATCGACTACAAGAAACCGAATTTATTTCATGCCACAACTACATTTCAAACAATAGGAATAATTATTGATGATACACAGAGGTAAGAAAGCCTTCCAATTGTTTATGAATTTTCTAATATAAAATGGAAATAACAAGAAACATACAAAATTACTTTTGAAATTCTTTTTTTTTTTTTTTTTTTTTTGTTAACTTTCTTTTTCAATTCTGAAGTTTTGCATGTCAGAACAGTTTTTCAAGATAATTGTAGCATTAAAATGATTCAAATATTGCATTTTTTATTTTGTTGTTAAAAGATAGAGAGGGTTTCGCTGATTCTGTGGATGATTTATGAGAATTTGATGTGTGTGTCATATTGTTTATTAACTCGCACTAAGAAGCAACACGAGAGCCTCTGGCTATGGACCTAGTAATTTTGAACCTCGGTCAAAAGGGGAAGACAACACCTGTGCAAAGAGAGAACTTGGAGTCTCGAGCAGATTTAACATGCATCAACTCCGCTATATGGCGGTTTCCGATTACACCAGGGCTCGAACTTCAACGCAGACGAAAACAACGCCAGACGCAAGTCCGCGATCCTGATCACTGGACACCAGTGGCCACTGAGAATGTGATAAATATTAAATTAGAAAATTGAATTTTAAAATAATAATGGTAGAATAATAGCCGTAGAGTCATCCATAGAAAAAATATCTTCATATACGTTTTTCTCAAAACGTTATTTTAGGATTCAGGTACACTTTCCTCAGAACCTATTTTAACCATATTGTTGGCATTTTCGAAATGATAAAATGAGTTTATTTTTCTATACAATTTTTTTAATTAATACTCACGAATTATTGAAATTGCGTTATATTTACATAAAAATTAAAGGGAATTCGAATCAATAATCACATTTTTTTACAATTATTAAATTCAAAATTTTAAATTAGAACTATGACCAGTGTATTGATTTTTAAATTATATATATATATATATATATATATATATATATATATATATAGTATAAAATAATGTTAGCTTATTTTTTATTCAATTTGTTAAGATTTTTATAAGTTTAGATAATTAATTTCTTTATGTAACTGTCTTGTCGTCTTTATAAAGTTTCTACATTTTATTCTAATGATGTGTCATTGATAAAGATTTAATTTTGCATTCTGTTTTAGAATGCTTAATTTTTTGATTAATTTTTAGTTTAATTAAATTCACCCTTTTAATTTAGATTTTTATTTGGTTTTACATTAGTTTACATGCTTCTTTTATTGTAATTTGGTTTTTTGCAATGAATTTGAAGAAGCTTACAATGCTTACCTTCTTTTGTTCTACGGATGAGTTTTTGAATTTGCTGATTTTCGATTTGTTACCATATTTTAACATAATGTCATTCACTAAAATGTGATGGTTTGATCAGTAATTACCAGGATAAGCACACATCGTTCCATTCCAAAGTATGGGACAGTATTAATTACATGATTTTAAATGTTTCTTTTTCTTTTTCCTTTCTTTTTTTTTCTTTTTCATTTTACTTTCTTATAAATTGAACGGTCCTTTTACTGTTTCTTTGATTTTTGGGGATCTCAGTTTTAAATTTTTTGAATTTTTAATTATTGAAGTAAATTTTTATATGATTTGTATAAAGATTTATTTGTTTTTTTAACGTTTTCCCTTAAACATTTAGTTTTTCTTCAATAAATAATATTGATTTAGTGTTGGATCTTCCTAGATTGTTATATGCTGTGATTTGTACTATTTGATCATATATATATATATATATATATGCAACAAGTGATTATTACTTGTCCATTCGTAATTATAAATGAATATATGTGAAATTTTATTTAAATAAGCCGATGCACATAAGTATACAGATATCTCAATGTTAAAACATGACTTTAATTGCTATCAATTTAAAATAGTTAGCAGCTTCATTTCTTCTTGTCGTCTCAGGTACCGTATACGATATTAGAAAAATATTAAAATTTCTTAAGCAACTGTATCATCATAAACAAATTTTCAAGCGAATTTTTATTTAAAAAGTTGCCTTCAGTTATCGAAAACAATTATTTCGTGCAAAAATTATTTTTTGCAAAAGTAATGGAAATATCTTATCTAGTATTTAACATATACTAGTATTCTCCAGATAAACGAATATATATTATTATTACAAATCAATATATTCATTGATTTACTCAATAAATCTGAAGATAAATTTATAAAAATATGCGTGAAAAAAGTGTATCGTCCTACTTGAATATTTCAAAAACTTTTACATGGATACGTAGTGTCAAAATTAAATAATCCAGTATCAGAAAAAAAAAAAAAACATATACATTTTTTAGGTGGTGTTTTTTTTTTTTTTTTTGATACTGTATTATTTAATTTTGTGGCATTATTAACCTATACTCGAAACTTTTGATGTAACAAATCTGATTTCCAAAAATTAAGGAAAAATTGGAAAAAATTGTTGTTGTAAAACTTCGATTCATCGGATTTTAATGAAATTTGCCAAATATATTAATGAAGCAGTACCTAATAAATTTATACGAAAAGAAAATAACATAATTATTTATCCATCTCTAAAACAAAGTAAAAGCACACAAAAAATGGTAAAAGGTTCCACGTATAATCAGCTTCAATATGGAATGTGATCATCTTTAAAAGCCATACTGTCATGACATCGATGTTCTAAGCTCATAATGAAGGTACTTATGAACTCAAGTTGACAGTAAAACCATATGCTTTATCAAGGCAATTAGAAAACATAAAAAAATTTACAGGGAAGAGTTAAGTAGAGTAAAGCATTATCCTAGAACATCCCAAACTGGTCCGTTTAGGTTAAGGAATCCTAATGTCCTATACAAATCAGGCACACGATAATCTTCTCTTGGAAGTTATTCTCCACTCACCAAGGCTCGAATGATACAGCATTGTCGTCTCCCAGAATTAAAAAGTCACCCACTGTACCTGCGAACTTATTTATTGATTGTGTATTATTAACGTTGCACTTAGAAGCAGCACGAGGACTGTTGGTGACGAACTTCGTAATTTTGAGCTTCGTTCAAGTGCGGAAGACGACATCTGAGTTGAGCCAAATCTCCACAGCACCCAAATGGATGACTTGGAGTCTTGACGTGATGTAACGTGCATCAACTCCGCTATACGGCGGGTCTTTAGTAGCATCAGGACTCAATTCCACGAATCAATGGAAACACCTCCGATTGCGAGTTCGAGACCATGACCACTAAGCTAACTCGGCCCTAACGTGTGTACAGTACCTTCTCTAGGACGAACAATTTGACTTAAAGTGTTGGGTCCAATTAAACTTTTGAAAGTTACACTGGTCAACGCGACCATCCAAAGATGTACCTGGGCACACACAAACATTGAATCCATAAATCTATCATGGATATGACAGGAATAATAGAAGGTTCTCGGTTGTCTTCAGAACAACAATCTTTTCGATTCAATTTGAAAGTAAATTTTAGACTGATCAGTAAAGAGTACCGACCTCCTCTGACTCGAACTTTTATTGAAGACGTGCTTAGTGCTTTTGTGGCCAAATAATTCTTTCGTTTCGGTGAGCCTGCACTCAATGCTGGAACGTCTTGCATACAGCCCACATTCGCGAAGCCTCCATACATTTAGCTGCAAATAGCGATGATCTGAAGCACTTGTAGATTTAGGTCTTTCTCAGCTGCACATTATAGAAGCTGATTATGTGTTCTCAGAAATATAGTCTATGTCAATGAATTCAATAATGGAGCACATTTAGTCATCTTGCTGTATAGAATTTACTCCGGATGGCTCCAGTTCGCCCACTAGCAAGCCATCGTAATTATTCAAATAAATGGCTTTGAACACTGACATATAAAAAATGTCTGTAAAACTGTACGTTACAGTCTCTATTTCTAGCAACTACAGGTGCTTTTAAAGCCTGTTTTTGGACCAGTTTGCAACTCCAGTAAACTGTATGTCACATTCGGAAGCAGCATTACTTTTTTACATGTGTTGCGGACTTATTATGGCAATTTACTTAACTGTGGCGGAGTAGTTACACTTTTTCTGATTTTTCCTTAATTTTTCAGAATCAGAGCATTTAGTATTATTAAAAACTTTTTTCTCTCCCTAGTATTATTATAAAATAGTTTTAAACGTTAACTGTAAATTCATAAGTTAATTTTCTCATCAATTTTTCAGAGTGTCATGGATTTTCATCCCCATTTTGCATGAAGGGGAAACAATATTTATCAACAATAATTCCAGCAACATTTATATTCAATAAATTTTATCATTGGGCCATTCATTAATAGTAATAAAATATTATTGTAGCAAAATAAAGTTTTGAAATCGGTTTTTAAAGCACTATTAAAGAAGTAAAGCGAACACAGTAAGAAATATAAAACCTAAGGCGTGCTTTGCATATTACCTTAAGAGCAAAAGGTATAAATATACGAAAAAAATAATTCATTTACAGCTAAATTTAGTTAATAAGTTTATGATGTATTCATTACGAGTATTCATTCAACTAAACTGGGTCACACTGGTTTTGATATGCTTACAGCGCGGGATCGATCTGCTTGCAATGTAATTCAGCGCATCGAGTCAATGCCTGAAGTTAACATGATAAATTACAAGAAAACTGTCATGTACAGCACTATATTTCTCTCGGAATTATTTTCATGTTTAATACTACCAAACAATTGTATGTCGATAAAATATACAGCAATTTCAAAGAGAGCGTGGGCTTAGCGAATTCATATTTTTTTCCGCATTAAGCAGTCATATGGTTTGTTAATAGAGGTTTTAACCTCATATTTTTCAAATACTATTTAACTAAATCCTTTTGAGGAACCTTGGGCCATATTTTGTTCATATGAGACTAAATAGAATAGCTAAACTATCTAAACTGCTGTTTGTAGAAAATGCAACACCATGAAGGAATCATCAGAATCAAATGAAATTCGCAGCAAATGTCAATTATAGGATATTATGCAAATTAATAAAGTTTCAGAGCCATCGCGCGTGCGCGGCGCGCGCAGCGCCCTCTGAATTGATGCTGAAAGCGTATAAATAAAGTGCTGTAGCGGGACGTTGAAAAAAGTCTATGATTATTTGTTAGTGGCAAACGTTTAGTGAGACCTGAGTATGCCTCCACGACGGAAGAATAAGAAATTCAAGCAACTTACGGAGTTTGAACGAGGGAGGATAATCGGCCTTCGAGAAGGAGGATTTTCCTATCGCGCAATAGCAGCTCGTATGCAGCGGAACAGTTCCACAGTGATGCGAGTTTGGAAGCAGTGGACCGACGAGCACCGAACAACTCGAAAAACAGGCACTGGACGACAGAAGGTGACGTCAGAGCGCGATGATCGACACCTGCTCCGCATGGCGGTGAATGATCGCACAGCTTCCTCCAGGCAGCTGGCAGCACGTTGGTCTACTGCTACAGGTGTACAATTGTCGGCTTCGTCAATTCGTCGTCGTCTGCTGCGCCGTGGATTGCGTGCAAGGGTGCCTTTATACAGGATTCCCCTCACGGCGAATCATCGACGGCTGCGTCGGCAGTGGGCTCTTGAGCACAGAGACAGGCGAGCTGATTGGCACCAAGTTGTCTTTTCAGATGAATCACGCTTCAATTTGTGGACCCATGATGGCCGTGTTCGTGTTAGACGTTATGCCGGTCAACGCTGCCTTCCTGAGTGTATTATTGAACGACATAGTGGTCGAACACCCGGAGTTATGGTCTGGGGTGCGATTTCGTATCATGGACGATCCAATTTGATACGAATTGAGGGTAATCTCAATAGCAACAGGTACGTCCGTGAAGTGCTACAGCCCGAAGTCGTTCCTTTCCTTCAAGGCATCCCTGGAGCTATCTTTCAGCAGGATAATGCACGCCCACATGTTGCGCGGACTGTTCGAGACTTCTGTTCAGCACAACGCATGCAACTTCTTCCTTGGCCTGCTTATTCACCGGATATGTCGCCTATTGAGCACGTGTGGGATATGGTTGGTCGGCGTCTCGCTCGTGATCCGCGTCCTGCAGTTTCCAAAGACGAACTTTGGTTGCGCATACAAGCGATATGGAATTCTCTTCCTCAAGCAGATATTCAACATCTGTTTGACTCCATGCCACGTCGTATAGCAGCACTTATTGCAGCGCATGGTGGCTGCACCAAATACTGATTTCGGACGCTTAATTTGTTTCTTTTGTTTTGAAAATTTCATCATTTATTTGTATCAGTACAAGTCGTTTCTGCATTAAATTTCATTTGATTCTGATGATTCTTTCATGGTGTTGCATTTTCTACAAACAGCAGTATAAATTCATAAATGAAATTGTCATTCAGAATGTCATTAGGTATTCTACGTGATGGTACCCATAGCATCGAAAACTGTTTATTTTTAGTAAGTATCGTGAATCACTCGACAGCTGTCTAAATCTTAGTTACTCGTGTTCGTGATCTTGACTCCTTTCGTTCCTTGAAAATTCTTCATCATAGCTTTTCCGGCTTATGAGACTACCGTCGCTTTTTTTTTTTGGAAAAGATTCGCTAGAAACAACCCAGCGTTTTGATTTGTTCTATATTTCCGGTGCTTAATGAGGAATCCAAGTCTCACCGATGGTGACAACTCGATGCGGCAGCAATCAAATTTTGATTTGAAGGCAAATGACTACTTAATCAAAACTAATTTATGAATCAATGTCAAATTTGTTCCGGCTTCGTTTAACAGAGGGCAGCACCCAATGGTGACAACAATTTACCTTAATGATGCCATCTGTCTTCAAATACGAGTTCGTTTTGAAAAATCTCCGTATAATTCCGATATCTTTTAGCTTCTGAGATGCAATTATTTTTTTTTTTTTTTTTTTTTTGTAAAAATGCACCTTTTAGTTTTTTATATTTATTTAAGGAATGAAGAAGAAATTATATTTCAACTATACATGTTAAAAGATGTATTTTTTTTTCTGTGCCATTTTTAAGATTCCTTCGTTGAAACAATAACATCATTTCAATTATCAAACCCCCCAAAATAAAAAAATAACATTAAAGTAAACGAAGAGCTTACAGATAATGTTATAGAAAAAAAGATCATTTAATACTCTATACTAAAACATGAATTGCATATTGATTCGTGTCTAGCACCTAACAAGAAGATTACTGAGTAGAACTTTATTATAAAACTGTTAAGTTTCAAAGTCCGAATATTTTTAGAATAAACTACTATAGCAAATGGGATGGTGAGTAGAGGAGAAATATTTTTATAGGGTACATATATAAAGCTTATTCTCGTCACACAGGTGTTCATATTTTTACTATAAAAAGCACAGCTTATCAGCAGTGAGTAACCAAGACACGGAGGCTTCTCCTATACATCGTTCTAAATATGCATAACATTTCCTTTTTTGATATTATTCGAATGGTCGTTCGATGAACGCAAATCTCTAGAGAATGCCTATTTCTATACCATTACGTCCTTTGCAAAACTTCTACGATTCCCAAGTGAACCATTGCTGGGCAAATACGAGCATCAAACGCTAAGGAAATTCTTCTCGATAGGGTAGTAAAAAAAGCTCTCTATTGGTTGGTTAAGTGAGCGAATGACGAGCCACAAACACATATCAGCAAAATGAGAAGCGGAGACTAAATATTCTTATGGTTTAGTTTGAAAAAAAAATTTCTGGGAAGAACTGTGGCACCTTAAGGGAATTGAGCCGGATTCCCCTGGCAATGCTGCGCTATCTTCGGCGAGGGAAAGAAGGTTTTTCCGAAGTCCAAAAGAAAAGATGTTTTCTGAATAAGAGAATAAAGGGCGAATAGAATGGTTTCTTTCCGTTGAATGTAACGAGAAAGAGTTTCTTGTTCTTCGAACTTGGCGTTGAAAATATAACTGTTCGTAGCTGTGTTCCGTTTCGGTTAGGTACATTATGTCCCGAAACGAAATTCGTGTCACACACGCTATGTTGAGTTGTTTTCTTAGCAGAAATTTCACATGATGAATTGCATTTGTGAATAAATATTTATGTAAAATAACATATAAAATTTCTGATGGAATGAATCATGTTTGTGTTCATGGTTATCTCAAAGTACATGAAAAATATAACTATTTCTTCCTGTTAAGTACAGCAAAAAAATTTGTGCACGCTCTTGTTCTATGATCAATTAAGAAATAGATGTTGAGCGCGAAAGTATTTAATGTAGAGAATCACATTTGAAAGATAATTTGCTCAAAATTACTTATAAAATTCAATATGATGAATCATCATAAAACACAGATTACAGAGATAGCTTACGGAGAATTACATTACAGAGATATTACCAAGAATTACACAGAGTTAACAGAGTTTTACAGAGAATAAAAGCAAAATATAAAAAATAAACTTTCTTTAATATATATAGTAAGAAAATATTTTATATGCTCCTTTATTTAATTAATGCTAAGCTTCCGAGTGTGAGAAAATGAAATTTTGTTGTATTGTAGGTATTCATATTGCTTTTCATCAAAGATTATTAGAAAAAAAAACGGATTTGTTTCGCTTTTTAGCAGAGGATTCTGTGAATCATAAGTTATAGAGTCTCTATCAATTCACTTTGTTCATTTCAACTAAAATGTCCAGGTTCAAAACAGATTCACACAAAAATACAATTAAACTCTTAATTATTCTTTTATTCATCAAACATCTTTACAAGTCTCAAATTTGAGCATAATAACAAAAGCAAACCTTAACTTGAGGTAAATCGAGCAAATCAACTATAATTACAGAAAATAAGATACATGTATCAAATGTCGTTAAATTTAAATGTAGATTATATTTATTACTCGTACTATCGACATCAGCACACCAATCAAAGAATTGTAATATTTCCTACTCCCTGCTTCCATTGTAATCTCTTTTGTTGCTTATCCCTCTCATAAAATCTTTTGACAGCTTCCCTAGTCATCATTTATTCCATACAATTTCATTCAATAATTAGATACTTAAAAAATCAGTCAAATCTCTTTAAATAACGTTTATTCTTATTTAAAAATAATCAAATAACACATATTGGTACGAATGTGGAGCAGAAACCTTCATACGTCTTCAATTAAAGATTATCAGAAATTTCTACTTATCTGAATAACCACAAATATGGGTCCAAATGAGAAACGAATCCATTTTCAATCTCAGCAATTCGACTATCAAATAATCTTCTGAAACTAAACATCGTGGGGACAAATTTCTCCCTTTTCCACTTTTCGCTGATATCAATCTCTAAATCACCTCTACGCAGTTATGATTCATTCACAAGCAAAGGTTTCCAAATCAAATAACGTCATATAAAGTCCCAAAAGGTAATTAAAAGGGATATATGCATGAAAGCCCCGTTACAAGTTGTCATCCTATTTTGATCTAGTCAGTCGTCTCTCCTCAGGATTGCTTATCGCACGAGCTCAAATAGGAAATAAAAGAAATGCAGTTTGTTTCACTTCTCACCTATTTTCATAACCTTCGGCAAGAAATTGAATTGTTAAAAGAAGAATCAACAGAACACGAAGAAAATCATTAAATACTGTGCAATAAAAAATAAGAAGAAAAGCTCACGCTTTGAATCGACAGCTTGCCCAGAATTACAAACAGAATTTTTGACAGTGATAAATCATTTTAAGCTAACAGTTCTTAAATAAGCCAGAATATTGGATAATTTTTATCAAAGAAAATGAGAATTTTTAATAAGGTTTAAAAACTAAAAATTCGCTAGATGTACAAGCTTCAGCTTTTTTAACAAATGTTCCGTACTTCACACATTTTAAACTGTTCATAACCTTACCACGAATTATTTTTGAATACATTTTGAGAAACAAAGTCTTTTAACTCATTAAATGCAAATCTTGAGTTAAGAATTGTTTTATAGTATTTTAATACTGGACAAGTCAATATTTTGCTACAAGGAAAAATACCTAAGTTCACAAAATAAAAAATGTAATTTTATTTTACAACAATGACTAACAATTAAATATTTAATTTAATATAATAGTATTACAAGATACGTAGTAACAATTTTCACGAATAAGTTGAATAAGTTTCGACCTTGAAACAAAATAATAGACGAGATATGAACTAGCTGTTGGAATGGTAGCTAATATTCTATTCTGTTTTTGTATAACTAGCTTATTTAAATTTTCTTCTGACAATTAATTTATGGCTGTATTCTTTTCAGTCGAGCATGTTCAAAAATGCGTTATAAAAATAATAAAAGAAATTATATATCTTCAGATACCCGTCTACTTGACACTTTTGATTTCGTGGACGTAATGCTAATCCAACTACGGTCTCCATTCTACTACCATCCTTAAGACTTTAATATTTTATCTGTTTGAATACAAAAAAGTGCATCCGAAAAAAGTAAAAAATAATGGAGGTTTCCGCTGAATTACATTTTATCTACGATTTTCGAAAATATTTTAGAATATTTTTAAAGACAGAAAAATCTTTAAAATAGGGGAGGGAAGTATTTTTTAAGAATCTAGAGAAAAATGTTATTCTACAGATACCTACGCTATTTTTGATGCACTTTTTTGTATTCAAATAGATCAAATAGTATAGATTTGCAAACAGTAGTACAAATTCAATAAGATTAACATTACGTTCACGAAACAACTGGTAGACAGGAGCCTTAAGTACATTGATACTCTTTATATATCCTAGAGCTAAAATAATTCATATTAAAACAGTTGCTTTCATTTAGTCAAGATACTTTGCTAAAAAATTATTATAGAAAATGAAAAACAAAGATGATGGCAATGTTTTCTAAATCCTGCACCAAATTTTTTAAATGTGTGTGTGTGTGTGTGTGTGTGTGCGTGCGTGTGTGCGTAGGATTTTTACATTTTGAGACGCATTCCAACACTAGATGGCACCACGAACTGGAGCTCTACTTTGTGACCTCTTTCCAAGGGGTCTACACGAGTACCGGCAGACGGAAGGGAGCGGCCAACAGAAAAAAACATGCGATATGATAGCTTCTTAATATGTATAACCAATGCTTCTGTTTTAACTTTGTAAATACTGTACAATAATATATGGTCTAATTAAATATCATCTTCTAAAAATCCGCTTTGTTTTTGAATCCAGAAAAAACCTAGACATCTTTAATACGAGTCCTGTACCTCCTTTCTGTAGTTAGGATTCTACGTATATAAATATATATATATATATATATATATATATATATATATATATATATATATATATATTTGTATGTGTGTATGAAAAAAATAAAAAACAGATTTCTGCAGCTGTATAATCAAGGGCCACTGACACTTTACAACGTTTTCGGCGGGAATTTATATATATATATATAACGATTGGGAAAATCATGCAGACTTTCAGATGTTAAAATTCTAATTCATTCATGATCAACCTAATCAAATCATAGAGCATAAAATAATAGGTCCACCCACAGTTCATACCGACTCCAAATTGAATTAATATGGAATTGGTTTGTATGGTTATTGTAATCCTTGCTAATCAGCATTCTTTATTTTAGGTTTCGATTCAAGAGTAACGTGTGAAATAGTTGAGGGTACTACCATAAAAGGAAATTAAATAGAATTGGAATTTTAAGGCTGGGTGATCTTTACTGAGTAAATAATAACTGTTGAATGCTGTATGTGAATATGTAAGGGGTAGGAAAATAAATATTGAAGGGGATGTAGAATATTGAATAAAGTATAATTAATTATCTTTACCCACACTTACACACGCACTACACAACTACAAACTAATTCTTTTAAGAAAGCATTAACGCTGAGAAATCTACAAATTATAATATTCATATTGGAATTTTAGTCGGTTAATAATATATTTATAAATATAATGGATGTAGGATATGTAAGAAAATAAATTCAAAAATTCAGCAAGATAATTTATTTGCAAATAACGTATTTCATACTCAAAGCGACTTTCATTTTAATTAATATTTATAGAATACCGAATAAATATATTTTGAAGCTATTCAACATTTGAGGCGCATTCATTATCTTACACACTGAATTCTACCTAACGATTAATCAAAATTGTATATTACAAGACTCTAATTTTAAGAAGTTATTAAAAGCTTTTTAAAGAACTTTCAGAATATTATAAAAGAATTTTTCTCTTAAGTTTCTAGCATTATTCTATTCAACTTTGCAACAGATTTCCTTCTCATAAGATAGTCAACGAAATTAGAAAACTATATATCTTCAATCATCTCTGCATCCATTCAATATCTCTGACAAAGTAAATCAAACAAATCTAACGTCAAGAGTTAGCACATGAATAAAAATAGAACTGAAATTAATATTGATGTCTATTGAACTGAGCTGAAATGATTTCAAATATATGATTTTAAATGAAATGAACTGAGTTTGAGTGTATCGCCCTAAGTGAACTGAATTCGCTGTTAACGTAAATGAAGTTCGAAAACATAAAATAAATGCATTCGGCATCATATCACACAGAATAATAACAGAGTAGTGCACTTAGTCATCATCGGTTCTTAAATGAGGAATGTAAAAAAAAAAGTTTTTGATTGATTGATTTGTATTAGCATTGGCACTTGGAACAATACGAAGGCTATTGGTGATAAACTTCATAAATTGAATCTCGGTCAAGTGACGAGGACGATACCTGAATTAGCACCGACCACGTTCGTTTTCATTCATGTAGGTTCAAAACTAACTTTGGCATGAACTTAAACGTTAATAAAACTATTATTATTATTATTGACATTATTATTAATTAAAACTTTCTTGAATTAAAAAAAATTATTTTGTGGAGAGGGGATAACTAAATCTAATGGAAGTTTATCTGAAAAAAAAATTATATATCTTTAAAATTTTCAACATTTCAAAGATTTAATCATATTTTTTTTTTATCTTGGTATGATAAATTTGTTCTTTATTACTGTTTCTTCATATTTAGTCACTTTATTGACGAATCAGTAAAAAAGAAGTTAAATTATCATTTTTATAACAAAGTACAAGCAATAATCTATAATTTGATACTTCTTGCAATTAAAGAGTGCTCAAATACGTACATTTAAACAAAAATTAGTGACTATCCTTGAATATCTCCATTAAAATATTATTGGCCTTCTTTTTCTGTAATAAAAGTGCAATTTATTTATATTTTCAAAATATTTACGTCAATTCTACAACAAAAGCAGACGTTTTAATGAATAATTCGTCAAAAATTTCAATTTGCTTAAACTTACAAAAAATAAGAAGAATTTCAAGAGCACTTAAATTTGAATTAAACAATTCAAGAGCACTTTCATGATAAAAATTGAGATTGTCTGATTTAAATTATGTCATAAAATACTGATTAGACCATTCACTAATACATTTTGATGTCTGTTGAATATAATTCAGTTATAAAGAGGTAATTATTTTTAATATATTCAAGAGTTGGGTAACTCACTATAAATCTATGAAAGAATTTTTGAAAAAAATACATCCACATCAAAAGTCGCTTATAATAAATAAATACAATTGTTTCAAAGATTCTCAATTGTAACTTGCATTTTTCTATAAGAAATATAATTGGAATACTAAAACAAATATTGTCTTTCTTTAATTTTTTGATGATGGAAAGCGCAAAGAAAAACAAAAGATACGAAAAACTAATTTAGCCTAGTAATTCGAAGAAGACAACTAATTAAAAGTGAAATATTATTCCCTTTCGCATTTCATACTATTCGAGTTTTCTGCGTGAAAAAAATCATATGATTTGAAGAAAAGCACAAAAGATTTGAATCATCCTTTTTTTTTTCATAGTTAAAAACATTTTTTAATCTTCAAACTAGTTATTAACCAAGTTAGCAAAAGAACGCAGACAAATAGAAGCATTGTTAAGACCAGAAAGAAGCTTTAGATTGCCTTTAGAATTTTCTGAAAGCACTGAATCAAAATGACTGATCACCGGTGATAATTACTGGGAAAAGAATTTAAAAAAGAACAATTTATAAATACAGTCTAGAATATTTTTTGTAATTAATTGGAGATAATTAATGCAAGATGAAAACTTTTAATAATAATATACTAGTTATATTTACTGCAAAAAATAAGAATCAAAAGTTATACAAATTTTCCGCGTTAATTATTCGGGAAAAAAATTAAGTTTTTTACATTTTAATTATAGGGAAAACAATAAATATTACTAAAATATTTCTCAAAGTAATTGAACTTGAACGCAATTTAAAATTGCGAATTCATTTAAAATAAGAATTTTTTATTAAAAATTGGCTTTATTCCTATTCACACTATTATAATACAGAGAGATAAAGAATGATGTATACATATTTAATATGTATACATAATATATGTATACATTAAATTTATTATGTATGCATATATTATGTCTGCATATATTATGTATACATTAAATTTATTATGTCTGCATATATTATGTATACATTAAATTTATTATGTATGCATATATTATGTATACATATATTATGTATACATATATTATTTAAACAGTGATATTTTTAGCAAACAAACGTTTTCGAAAACTGCGTTATTGGTATAGAGATATCAGAAATTACATACATGTACTCTTAAAGAAAGATACAAAAAGCATACAGACTCCTTCAATCAACAATAAAACATTCTTTTGAGAAAATTATCGTTCCTTATGTAACTTTTAGAATAGTTATACGGAACATGCTATACAGTCCAGAAATCAGCAGACTGAAATTTCCGGGAGCCCGTTTAGATATTAATTATTAGAACAAAATAAACAACTGTTACTGCTACAGTAAAATATTCGTAAATGCAAAAAAAAAAAAAAAAATACAATTTGTATGCATACTCTCATTGCCCCTTTTAATAAAACTTTTTTATACATATTGCCTTTACAAGGTGTGGCTATTAAATAACAAGAATGACGCTATTGCAGAAGAAGTACGCATGCGCCAAACGCCAACGGCCAACAGCTTTTTAGTGTAAAGCCTTCTCTTACGAATGCAATGCTTCTCGTTTCTGTAAACAAATCTGTATACCCGTAGATTTCATTTGCATTAAAATTATTATTTTGTTTCACCGAAAAAAATGATATGTGAACAATAAATTATTGTGAAATTTCAATGTGACTTGGAAACACCGCTACTAAAACTTATAATTTATTAAAAGAAGTGTATGGTGACGAATGTTTATCGCGTGAACGTTTTTATGAATCGCTTAAGCGTTTTCTAGATGGTCAGGAAAGCGTTGAAGATTGTCCATACCCGGGTAGCCCTTCTACGATAAAAACGGATAACAATATCCAAACAAATTGGTATTCTCAAATCAAATAACTCCATAAAATAGTCCAAAAATTAGTAAAGGGGAAAACACAGGAGATCTCGTTGCAATTCCCATTTTAAATCGAATATTATTTCGAAATTATGCTCATTCCTATGAAAACACAAATCATTCTAGCTGTACACTGTTCTTAAAACGAATCCAGTAAACCACTGTTGAGCAAAACACGGGTTTCTTACAACCCTCAGCTAAAGAAATCATCATATACTTAACGCTACTTAATGTGTATACCTTGTTTTTCCTTCCACTCCCATTCGCTCCCTGATTATTATTTTTCCCCCTTCCTTCAAACCTCCAACAACTAGAATCTCTCTGGCAGTCGTTACACACGTACAAAATCTCGGATTTTATTGACATCTCTGAACAAGAATGCGAGAAATAAAATCCCAGAGCAAATCAATAACCCTCAAGCATCTCATATGTTCCGTAGCAAGAGCTCTAATGGGGAATCCGCAATTCATCCAAGATTTGCCTTCAGGCAATTCGTTGGAAACTGTAGCATTTCCCGTTTGCCATGAAAATAATTTTTTTTTAAAAAAAAAAAAGTAGAGCTCAGATGTTTCTTTTTTATCGCACTGTTTAGATGCAATGAATGGGAATATATCTCATTAGAGGAAGGAAAAAATGATCTAGTAGAGAGTTAGAAGTAATTTGCATAGATATGAAATCCCAATGGAAAATGAAATTTATTGTAGGTCTCGGTTTATACTTATACAAATGTCCCTAGGTTTAATATTCGAAAGAGATTATTGTAGATGGGGAATTTATTCTATGGGGGAATGTGTTTGTTACAGATTTAATGGTATGTTAAATATGTTTTTTGAAGTTGGTATCTCAAATGAAATGGACTCGGATGCCTATTTATTCATTCTAAGTTTAACACTTAGTGATAAAAAAAAAACTTGCAACTGAATCCCAAGTTTTATACATTTTTGTAGTAAAGTTAATTTCGAAATGTTTAATGGTTTTTTGTTTAGGAATGCGCATTCGAATATTTTTTAATTTAAAACAAGAACTTTTTCTTTTCATTTGTGATTAAGTTCGATTTGTATATTAAACCGTCTAAAAATAAGCTTTTTCCTTTAATCATGCATTTCGTTTTTACAAAAATTCAATTTGATTCTTGTCTGCTCCCAAAGTAGCTAAGAAAGATCAGGATGAAATGTTTGGGAATTGAAAGAAGATGCATATATATATTTCTAGTTTCCTGAAGGCAAAAAATGTGTTTAAAACTAAATTTTATTCCCTTTTTATGTACAAAATTATTTACAGCATCTAGACAACTGTTGAATTTAAAAGAAAGTTACTAAAATTTACTACGTTTGATAGAAGTTTTAGGAGGAATTTAATTAAAAATTTATTTCAATTTCCGTTGAAGGATATCACGATGATGTCTCGTTAAAAATTGCCGTATTCTTTTTACTTTAAATTTTCATTTTTTATTTATTCCATTTTATTGCGTCTTGAGAAATCAGTTCAACGAAAAAGATAGATAAAAAAAAAAGTTGTGCCATTATTTTAGTTATTATTTTTTTTAAATGTTATTCATTAGTGAATAGAGCACTTTTCATCAAATGTACAAGAATTTCAAAATTCATAAATAAACTATTTTGTAAAATTTTAAATAGCTTAAAAACACTCTTTCTTATAATTTTATTTTGAAAAATAGCATTTAATAAATATTCAACATTTTAACAAATTAATATGACAGAATAATTAGTAATGACAGAATTCAGATAATAAAACAAAACAATTAAAAAAAACACTTAGCTTACATCGAAAAATTGTATTTTTCCATATACTAATAATTATTTTTAAATATAAAAATTTCAATCAGAGTCCCCCTCACGTATGAAACACTTTAATTTAAGTGATCAAGCAAACTATCTTCGTTTCTAATCGAATAAATTTGAAACACATAAAATTGTAGTCAAATGCATCAATGCCCCAAAAAGTGTTGGATATATCTCTTGTACTGTATTGCAGACTATTAATAAAGATGACTTTTTTTCAGAACATCTCATTTATTTGCGCACATCTTTTCAAACATAAATTATATATACAATTTTCACTAGCACAATTTTTCAACAATCTTTTTACATCTTGCAACCAAACTCAATTCCAGTTTTTTTTTTTTTTTTTTCGTTGCCAGTAAATTTTCTAAAAACAAAAATATGATCTGGTGTTGCCAATATCATAATTTTATTTCTTTGTAAAATAAAGACATTTAAAAAAATATAACTTAATAAAGAATACTGAAAAAAAACTATCACTTTAAGTTTAAATCGTTTGTTTTTAAAAATTGAATGTATCACACTCTTAAAAAAATCAATTCTTAAAGCTTAGGAATTTTGAGCATTTATTTCGGTATTTTTCTAATAATTATTTGTGTTGTTTTTATATAGCTACAAATAAAGTTTCTTTTTTTAAAAAATGAAAGTTTAGAAACTAAAATTAATTATGAAATAATACAAGTAATAAAATGTAATACGTAGCATAATATTACATTAGTTAAAATTTTTTAATCATGGACAAATTTATGTATCATAGAAATGATTCAACAATAAATGTTAATCTTGATACGGATTTTTTTGTGGTAGGATATTTAAATTGTTTTACATTTAGAAGAAATGCAAT
>BMAW01028941.1:37172-106042 GCA_019974015.1 Nephila pilipes | reverse complement strand
GTTACGTATTTGTATATATTAAACCGTCTAAAAATAAGTTTCTTCCTTTAATCATGCATTTCTGTTTTACAAAATCAATTTGATTCTTTGTCTGGTTCTCAAAGTAGCTAAGAAAGATCAGGATGAAATGTTTTGGGAACTGAAAGAAGATGCTATATATATTTTTTTTCTAGTTTCCTGAAGGCAAAAAAAGTGTTTAAAACTAAATTTTATTCCCTTTTATGTACAAAATTATTTACAGCATCTAGACAACTGTTGAATTTAAAAGAAAGTTACTAAAAAATTACTAGTTTGATAGTTTTAGAGGAATTTAATTAAAAATTTATTTCAATTTCCGTTGAGGATATCACGATGATGTCTCGTTAAAATTGCCGTATTCTTTTACTTTTAAATTTTTATTTTTATTTATTCCATTTTATTGCGTCTTGAGAAATCAGTTTAACGAAAAGATAGATAAAAAAAAGTTGTGCATTATTTTAGTTATTATTTTTTTAAATGTTATTCATTAGTGAATAGGGCACTTTTCATCAAATGTACAAGAATTTCAAAATTCATAAAAACTATTTGTAAATTTTAAATAGCTTAAAAAACACTCTTCTTATAATTTCATTTTAAAAAATAGCATTTAATAAATATTCAACATCTTTTAACAAATTAATATGACAGAATAATTAGTAATGACAGAATTCAGATAATAAACAAAACAATTAAAAAAACACTTAGCTTACATCGAAAAATTGTATTTTTCCATATACTAATAATTATTTTAAATATAAAAATTTCTATCAGAGTCCCCTAACGCATGAAACACTTTAATTTATGATCAACAAATCTTCGTTTCTAATCGAATAAATTTGAAACACATAAAAATAGTCAAACGACAATGCCCCAAAAATGTTGGATATAACTCTTGTAATGTATTGCAGACTATTAATAAAGATGACTTTTTTTCAGAACATCCCATTTATTTGCGCACATCTTTTCAAACATAAATTCAAGACACAATTTTACACAAGCACAATTTTTTCAACAATCTTTTACATCTTGCAACCAAACTCAATGTAGTTTTTTTTTTTTTTCGTTGCTGTAAATTTTCTAAAAACAAAAATATGATCTGGTGTTGCTAATAGCATAATTTTATTTCTTTGTAAAATAAAAATTTAAAAAAATATAACTTAATAAAGAATACTGAAAAAAAACTATCACTTTAAGTTTAACGTTTGTTTTAAAAAATTGAATGTATCACATCTTAAAAAATCAATTTTAAAGCTTAGAATTTTGGCATTTATTCTTGGTATTTTTCTAATAATTATTTTGTTGTTTTATATAGCCACAAATAAAGTTTCCTTTAAAACATGAAAGTTTAGAAACCAAAATTAATTATGAAATAATCAGCATAAAATGTAATACGTAGCATAATATTACATTAGTTAAAACTTTTAACTGTGGACAAATTTATGTATCATAGAAATGATTCAACAATAAATGTTAATCTTGATACGGATTTTTTTGTGGTAGGATATTTAAATTGTTTTACATTTAGAAGAAATGTATGAATTAGTCATTTTAATGTCATTTTTTAAACTTAGTTTCATTTCTTTCAAACTCGTAGAATAACACTGCATGTAAGTACCAAACATTTAAATGACAAAGAAAATTATTTTTTACCCTCGAATATTTGCAACTTTTGTAAAAAAAAACGAAAATTTAAATACGATTCCTCAATCACTTTTAATGTTAGGATAAATGAACAATAGTGTAAATAGTGAGGGAAAAATATTTTAAATAATAAATTCATTTTTAACAGAATATTATATAAATGCTTAAAAAAAAATTTAAATAAAATTTTATCCAAAATTATTTTCCAAAATATTTGTCACAAAAAATTTGAAGATTTTGAATAAAAAAAGCTGCTCTTTTAAGAGTTTCTATATGAAAAGTCATTTGTTTATATAATTACTGATATCTATATTTTTAATTTTTTTTTAGTAGTTGTGGGAACTTTTTTCAAAACCATAATTTTAAGCAACTACTTAAGCAAATCTGAAAATAAATGTTTTTTAAGAAAAATTGTTATTCAAAAAATAGTTCACTTATTTTGCTGAAAGCAGGACTAATGGCGAAACTTAAAATTTAATTTAAAAAGGAAAGAAATGGTAGATTTATTTAAACGTATTTTAAGATTAAAGACTTGAAAGAAACCAAAAAAAAAATTTAATGGTAGAAACTGTTAAAAATACATAGAAAACTTTATATCTAAAGATTTTTCCTATTAGAATTTGATTTCTGAAATTAAAAAAAAAAAAAAGAAGCACATAATATTTTCTCACATTAATGTAATCAAAATAAAAAACTATTATAAGGTGAATTATAATTTTTTTTTACTTTTCAAAACTTATTTTATGTATTAAGTTTCAGCATTCTATTCAAAATGATCTTAAACTGTTCTTTGTAAATATAAATTCATGTCTTAATCTTGTGATGATGATACATGATTTAATTATCGCCTCAGAAACAACTAACGAATTCTTCAGAATATTCATTTTAATCGTGTTTATTTTCTTTTCTATGATAAACCGTGATGATAAATGTAATTATGTTTACATGTAGCTGTGGCCTAGCATTACCATTGACTCTTGGGCCATAATATAATCAAATATACACTCCTCGAAGTCAATAACCTATGCAAAGACACACAAGTCAGTTCCAACTCAACTATTTATTTATCAATTACTGTAATATAATATTCAGGTTTAGCTCTCTGACCTTGAGACTAATCCACCTATTGAGATTTCTACTGAAATATCTCTTTACCAAACCCTTCCAGTGGAGGTGCTTTGATTTGCTACAATTCTCTGTCAGCCATCGCCAGTAACAACTCTAATTATTGATCTCTTGCGAAATTTTCAGAGTTAAACACACTCTTCTCATCCTCCAAATTTCTTTTCTTATAAACCATCATATCAGAATCACTTTTTCCACCTGCATGAATTAACATAATCCCTTCATTTGTTGGGGAAAAGTTGTTATTTCGAATCAATCACAAAGTCCCAAGTTTGGAAGAGAAAATCGTGAATATATTAGTTAACGCCTATATCCAATATTATTATTAATCCAACATTAATAACATAACAAATCTCGTTTGTTAAATCTCTAATGAAATCGGATAGTAGTAATATTTTAAAATTAAAATTCTGCAGAAGCAAAATTAATGTGTATTGTGTGCGCGCGTGCGTGTGCAGGCGTGTGTGTGTGTGTGTGTGTGTGTGTGTGTGTGTGTGTGTGTGTGTGTGTGTGCGTGTGTGTGCGTGTGTGTGTGTGTGCGTGTGTGTGTGTGTGTGTGTGTGCATGACCATCTTTAAAAATCCATTACAAAACATTCAAGTCAGAATAAAGTCCACAAACCTTCCAAAGAACATTTTTTTATTCCAGGATTGTCCGTCGGAGAAGAGGCATTATGCAACAACGACTCGAAATTTCAGACTGCAACAACAGAAGAGAGAGCTTTTAAGAGCATTGAGCTTGGTAGAGGGATTCTTCCAGGACATTCTCTCAGTCACATGACTCCAACCCCAGGAGTAGGGACTCTAGGGACTTTGCCAGACAGACAGGAAGTCAGCAGGCATTATTTCTGACAGATCTACGACCATGGAAGAGCAAACAAAATTTTATGAGCGCCCGATCCACAAATAAAAAGGATAATTTGGAATGGATTAGGAAACAGAAAGAACTCTTTACTTGAATTAAGAAAAATGTGGAAAATAGAAAATTAATAATATTCAGTGAAACACAGTTAAAGACTCTCTCTCTGCATATATATATCATTTTTAAAACATATGTGAATACACAATAACTAAAATATCACGTATAAAAATCGTTTCTTTGTTATAACGAAATAACAATAATCTGCACTGAAATTTTGTTGTAAATAAAATACAAAGTAAAAAAAATTATTTGTAAAGGACGTTTAGGAATTGGAAAATTTTTTACATCTTAAAAAATATGGCAAAAGAAAAATATTTTTACATTTCCAAATTGTTTTTTTTTTTTTTTTTCATATTTACTCTGAATTGTTAGATTTTATTTATATACATGTAATGATTTCTTAACTGTTATTATTATGTCTCAAATGTATTTTAAGAAAACATAATTTATCAAACGTATGTCAGTAACGAATTGTTCTCTTGCTTATGATTAAAAAGACACAATGATGCAGTAATAATCAATCAGAAATATTTAACTACTTAATCTTAAATGAGTAAAATCAAAATTAATTAATAATGTCAACAGTTAAATAATCAACTTAATAAAACATTATAATGAAGAATTCCAATTATAATCAAATAAACGACTTCAAATCAATAATAGGTACGATTCAAGAGACAACCAATGATGGATCCTTCGAGTCATATATGGATACTTAGAATATCAATTTCCTATGAATATCTCTAATTCTTCTATCTCCGTCCTACCATTTTACTAATTCTTACTCTCATAGAAATTTTTATTTGCATAGATTGCGATTCTTACACAAGGCGAGATTCTCACATGAAACATTCTAGCAGTAATCTAGTAATTAAATGAAATGCTCGAGGAACTTGTTACAAGTTTTCTCATTTAATATAATACAAATCATACTCAAATCTCTTTCTAATATATTTCATGTACTTATTAATATAATAAGAGATAAACAGAATATTAAGTTCTGAGATCTCTAAGTTAAAATGTTTTTTTGAAAACAAATAATTATCCATTCAAATTTGACTGCCATCTCAAAGGATGTTTTTCAATCTTTTCATCTATTTCTTCAAGAAACGTACAGTTTCCTATCTATCAGTATTAAATGTAATCTAAAACTATTTCTCTGTAATATCTCTTTTTATTGCTTCTTAATGTAAAATGACATGGAATTCAAAACTCATTCATGCCGAAATCGTTGGAGTATCGAGTTTCTCCACCGAATATCAAATGCAAAATTGTAAAGTTTGCAGAGCACTTCCCAATCTATATAATCAGGAAATTCATAACGCAGAGCTATCTGATTGAAATTAATGTATGCAGACATGTGGCACTGGTTATACGTCATGTCAATAAATACCATCGCTTCCGAGACGCTTGCTTACTAAGTGCAAATTCAAACTAATCGAATGTTCTGTAGGGGGCGTGACTATCAACTTCGAAGCCTAGTTATTGAAGGTATAGGGTCTGGAAAACTTTGATATTTCGATCTGAGTAACCTTGAACACAGTTTCAAGTTGCAGACAGTATGTTAATTAAATAAGACACTTAATGAGGTACATGTGGCATGTATTTAAGAAGTATGGATGATTGTCCTTTCTTTCTAAAATGAATTCCAATAGAGAGTAACTTTTTGAGTTTTGTATTAGAATAGGAATGGAAAGGTGAATAAAACTAACTGAGATAATACGAAAATCATTTAAAAAAAAACTTAGTAAAAAACTGAAAGTCATTTTATTTATCAACAATAAATGAACAATATTATGAATAAACCTGCTTTCGCGGTAACTGTAGTTGTAGAAACTTAATAAGTACTGAAAAGATTCAGCAATTTTTATTAGTGTCAAAAAAGATTATTTTAATGCAAAATATTTAATATTAACTAAATGTGACAATCAGATTCCATTTGTTCAGAATAATTGAAATTCAATATAATTCGAACTCAAAATTTTCCATGTAATTTGCATTGCGAAATTAGATACATAAAAAACAACATGTAATGTTCTAAAATTTCATATTTGATGATTTCAGTGAATAATTTTACCGAATTTGTCTACAAATATAAGGATGGTTCGTATACAGTTACAATTATATCATTCACATGATAATGAGTTTATAATAATAACAAAAGTTATAGGATGTATAACAAATTGAATGAAAATTTTAAAACAAGTGTATAAACACTGTCAATGGCACGCCAGCGCCAAATTCTCCATTTGTTTGGTGATTATAATTAATAATTTTTTATCAAGTAAAGACAACGAAAAACTGTTAAAATAAAGTTCACTTCGGTTATTCGGTTATATAACTTTCGGTATATTAAATAGTAGTTTTTGTTCAGTTTATTATTTGCATTTTATAATGGGTTCTCTCGCGTATTTCCCTTCGACGAACACTTTGGGGTTTCGTATGGCGTCAGTAGTATTGAGAACCTCTTCTGGTAAAGGAACCATGAATTACGTAAATTAAACAGTATTTGAAGTGTGGTGAATAGAAAAAACAGCTGTGAGTCTAATTGCGAGATTTATGGTACATAGAGAGATAGGAAGTTTACAACAAAGTTAAACAGGATCCTATGCTGATAAGAGTAAAGAGCCTTCAACTTTGGCCTTTGGTTTCGAGCCTTCAACTTTGGAGCTAGAGAAAAATTGTCGCGTCGCTTTCTGCTCTTATCAACTAGACCAAAAAGAATTCCCTCTCGGGCAAGTTATTAAGGCAGTTTGAATTAATTCTGTTATCGTTGTTGAAGAGAACCAACACATACTTGTAAGTTGAGCCATAATTGATGCTATTAATAGAGACTAACGCTGCGAATCGCACTGCATTCGACGGACTAATAGCCACCAACCATCGTTGTAACTTCACATGGATTTCACTTGTAATACAAAAACTTTAGTTTTATCTTTTAGGATAATGTCTAGCTTCAAGAATGACTTAGTTACAACTTTGTATTATTATTTCTCCTTTTCAGGTATTCTGCTTAAAACAAGCTAAGGCTTACTTTAGTTTTACTGCCAATTTGGGAGTCTAAAAAAATAAAGTAGTACTGCATTTTTCAAGTGCAGTGCACATCTGTGGAAATCGAGGTGTTTGAAAATATTTTTGGCTAAATTTTGCTTACCGAATGGATGAAAAGAACATTCTTCATTTACGATTCTTCATATTTATATATTTATGATGTCATAAGAGATATTGAAATAATTATACAGCTCTAAGTCTAGATTCCTAATAATTTTGAATCGGCCAATGGCCAGATAGATAAAAAAAAAAATCCCTCAATTAACTATTAAGGGAAAAGGGATAAAAATGAGTGTTTCATTAACTGTCATGAAATCTAATGTTAAGACTCCCGTCTACCCGCCATTTTGATTTCGTGAGCTTAATGTTAATCCTAAGGAATTCTGACTTTAATTCTCATATCTTTACTATTTGATCTATTTGAATGCAATAAAATGCATCTGAAAGAGCAAAAAATAATGAATGCTTCTATGGAATTACATTTTTCCTAAGATTTTTAAAAATATTTTTATTCTTATTTTAATGATTCGTTTTTGAGTTTTCCGGTCTTTAAAGAATATTTTCAAATATTTTTAAAAATCGGAGGAAAAAAGTAATTCCACAGAAGCATTCATTATTTTTTGCTCTTTCAGATGCACTTTATTGCATTCAAATAGATCAAATAATAAAGATGGGAGAATTAAAGTCGAAATTCCATAGGATTAACATTAAGCTGATGAAATCAAAATGGCGGGTAGACGGGAACCTTAAGCTATTTGTTAATATTTTAAACCAAAGATTTTTTTTTAAAATAAACTAAAACATATTTAAAATTATTTGTAAATAAGGTATTAAATTGTTCAGAACTATTTTAAAATTTAATATTGTAATTAAATTTCCTTTATTTCACTAAAGTTTCAAAAATTATTACATAAATACTATTAATTAAATAAATTAGCATACTTCGATACATGTACAGTGAGTCTTTAAAAATATTAATAAAATTAACTTTAGTATATGTTATGCAGGAAACGAGACTATATCAAATATTTCTGTTGCGCCGTTGGCAACAGTTGTAAATAGTTAGTTATGTTTTGCGAAGAATAAAGTGATGTGTTGATACTTTCAATCTAATTTAATACCGACGAATCTACTCAGGTTATTAATGAGTTATTATGATTATAATAAATTTTTAATTTGTGTTATTTTCTCAGTGTAGAACTAAATTAATTAGACAGATAATTTATGTTAACTAATCATCCTTATTCCAATAAACATATCACAAAAATACGTCGAATATAGTATATTTCTAAATATTATTTGTTTCTTTATTATTTTCAGCAGATATTTTACTTTTTTATGGTTTACTCTTTTTTGCGGAGTCACGTATGCCACAGTAATCACGTTTACGGTTTTGTGTCTTATTTCTTAAAATAAGATTGATTATGTTACTCAATTTTTGAGGGATTTATTTCTTTAAAAAATACACTTTTTATTTCAAGATCATAAATTCTTCAATAAAACAAACATATAAAAAAAAGTTACCTAGAAATCAAGAATCTCTTTCTTTATCGACATTTGTTCTACACTCCTAAGCACATCTTATCTTTAATGTTAGCAGCAATATTTGTCGTTCTATCATTTTTATGCCTTTCTTCTTTCCATTAGTGTCGAAAGACAGAAAAAGCCAAGTTGCATTAAAAGTTTCAAGAGCTAAAAAGCAATATTTTCTTTTCCCCCAAAAAAAGATTTCACGCCGATTTCTCGAGAAGTATTAATTTTAGCTTTTTTTTTCTTACTATGATCATTTCTGCTGTCTTCCAGCACTTTATTTTGGAAAGAATAAGTTTTTATAATCTCGTACGATTTGAAATGATTTTTCTTTATTAACTTCTATAAAAAGAAATAAATTACTTTTTCATGATGGATTAAACAACACCATTTGCACATAAAAAAAAATGTCTTGTCATGCACGTGTCTATTAAAAGTGAGAGAACAAAATATTAACGCTTTCATCTTTATCGTTAGAATTTTATAAAAGATATATGCAGGTAAAGTAATTATATATATGGATGTACCTAAACCTAAGCAGTACGTTGATGTATTTTCAATAGTTAATTTATAGTTCAATAAATTAACTAAGTTGAAATCAATCACGTACTTTTAATAAATTTGAAACTAATGATAAACAAATTTCTGGTTCAGATGAATATAACGTAACGCAGAAAGTTAATGGATGCTTATTTTACTTAATTTTAGCTGATCTGGCAAAACTTCGCTATTGCTAAATTTGATTATATAATTAATTATATGAATTAAATAAATACAATTGAGGCTCGTTGTAGGTTCAATTGTTCAATTAGTACAATATTAATTTTTTAGTTAAATAAAATGAAATTAATTTCTTACCTTCAAGATCATTGCCGTTCTGCATAAACGTCATTTTAACAATTGAACTTGGATGTTTGTAGTCAATATAAATTTATTAACGTAGTATCCACAAATGTGATGCATTCATTTCATTAGCTGATGTTGACCATGGTATAATTGGTAATGTTTGATGAAAATTACCTGTCAATAATATTAACGCGCCACCAACGCGTGTCAATGATTGCTCGTTTCCACATAAATCTCACAATGTTCGATCTAACGTTTTCAATGATTCTTATAGGTCATTGTGTATTCATTACATATAACTAACTGGGATTGTTGCAGTATTTTACCTATTCCTGATGTTTTTGAAATGTTGCATGTTGGTATTTCAACGTATTTTCAACTGTCAATGCAATATTATTTTGTGAACGCATAGTTGCCAGTATCAATTAAATGAAAAATAGTTTTTCCTTTGTCACCCGGTGTATCCAAGAAAAATAGTCCACGTTTTGATCATTTATTGCTACTGTTATTGTATTAAAACTTGTTTCTGTTGTTGAAATAATTTTTGAATAGTTGATTGTACAGATAAATTCTATTCACTGATGTCGAAGCTTTGTTCACGTTGTAATTCACTGTCAAATATGACAACTGTCAAACGATTACTTGATATCATTCCTAGTTGAGCCAATGCTTTATTCACAATTGCTAAACAATTGTCTTCTATCAAATGCTTCGATATACATTTCCGGTGTGCTAAGATGGGGCATTCAATATTTGTAATTTAACTTTACTATTTAAGTAACAAATTCCAGATGCTTCATTTTTGAATTATGATGCTTTACAATTTGTATAAAGTTTATTCATACTTTCTATAACAATATATAATTGGATGCAAGCTATTTTCAATTTCAGAATTATTATGAAATGAATACGATCATGTGTGATCAATAGATATAATCGATTGATCTGTATGTGTATTCGACCCTTTTCATGTTCTTTATTTCGAAAAGCATACAACAGGAATTTTCGGAATTCTCTAGTTCTTACTTGCCTTGCTTCATTTCGTGCGACGTGTTACTGTGGTGGTTCTGTAGCATGCGGATTATGAGATACATAATCTATTTCACTCGTTTTGTTGTGTTATTTCAACTTCTGTTTCATTTCTTCTGTATTCTCTCATTCTCTTAGCTCTGTTTGTGCGATAACCAATGTTTTGTCGTTTTGGCAGCATTGTTATGTAACAATAATGAAAAAACAACACTAAATCGCTCTTTAAACACTCCTGGCCAAAATAAGAGCAAACTAAATTTTTTAGCGAAATCGACCGAGAAGTTTTTGATTCTATACGGCGATAAAAAAAATTGAAAACAGCTGAAGAACTATTGACTCTTTTTCTGTGTTTTTGAAATTTTATATTCCGGTCAATGAGAATGGAAAAAAGATCCGCTGAGTTCTAACACGTAATAGTCGCTAAAAAGTCACACTAAAATTTATCCTTATTGTTTAACATAAACAATTGTTCACAACACTAAATCTCAAATCGAAGATAATTACGTAAATTCCGTCCGCTGGTTCTACAGATAACTAAATGTGCTAGTAACTAAAAATAAGTGTCCCTTCCCAACTACCCAGAGCAAAGGAGAGAACTGTCACATAGATTATCCTCTTTACCCAAAGCTGAGATCGTAAACTAGATGTGCATATGGTCAGACGATAAAAGCGCGGAAATATATTCCATTTTTGTATGTTCGAAAAATTCAACATTCAGGACAACGAGGTATTAATTTTAATACACATAAAAAAAAGAACCAAAATAATACAAAATAAATCCTTACTCTAATTAATGCCTTTCAAAAAGCTAAGCCTTGTCATTGATTGACTTTAACTTTTCTAAGTCAGAATACTTTTAAAACAAAACAAATTCTTTTCATCAGGTTTATTATTCTTTAAATTACCTTTTATAATGCACTAAAAAAATCTTACATAAGTTCAGTAATTATTCTATTCTTCTTATTTCTTTTTCATTTTATTATATATATAAATATATATGAAAGTAAAGTTTTTTTTATCTTATCTTCTTGTCTAAACATTTTTTTCAATTGTAGTTGGGAACAAAATCAAATCAATCATTTAAATAGCTTACCATTAACATTAATGTATTCAGTATTCAAAACAGATTTCTGTCGAAGTTTCTGTAAACTATGATAGATGACTCTAAATACATCTTTCTATTTAAAAAATATTTTCTTTTTTCAAGGCACTTTATTCGTAGACTGAATTGGAAATGAACTATCATTATTCTCATTGGTAAAGCAAATAATTTGACTGATGTCTTCTGAATTTCTTAAAGGCATGAATTGAAATGATTTTCTGCCTCATTTTCATAAAAAGTACGTGTTACTGGGGAAAAAATGAACCATAATTTTCCTCACATATAATTGCTTTAAATTAAATTTAAAAGAAATAATTGAATTACTTTTACTAAAAATTAAATTTAAATTTTCACATAATAAATAAAGGAACTTTTTGATAACAAAACGAAAAACTAATTAAGATTCACCATTGTTTAAATTAAAAACTTGAAATTCATCACTGGTGTTTTCTGTGTAGTAATTTTTGTTTAAGTAAATGTCTTAGGAAAACATGATTTATTACAGCTTTTGAGCAACATGATGCTTTAACGCAAATTTAGTTTATTAATTAAAATGTAAAAAAACTTATTACGATATTGTTAAAAACACTATTAAGATCAATTTATCTAACATAGACAATTGCAAAGAATTCGTTTCTTATTATATTTTGAACGATATGATGCTTAAAAATAAATTAATAATCATCTTGAAATGTAAAGAAATTAATTACATAATTAAAAAACTATTAGAATTATAATAATCTCTTATGGATAATCATAAAGAAAAATGAATGCACGAATAAATTTCTTAATGCCTTCTAAATACATTAATGCACTGAAGAGAAAAATTTTAATTAAATTTTCTAAAATAATTATGACTCATGGAATAACATTTAAGAATTCCCATATGGGGAAAAATTTTACTTTTACGCTGTAGTTCCCAACAATCATTATTTTGTGATGCGACATATGTTTTATTATGTGCATTAAAATTCATCAGTTCAATCTGTTTTCTGATAAAAAAAAAAAAAAAAAAAAAAAGATAAGAATGTAAATTGCATCAATGATAATTCAAACTTAAGTTCAATTATTATTTTGATTTCCTGACTTATTGCTTTTAATAAAAATGAAAAGCCAGGAAAAAAAATAAACATTTTTCAATAATAAATAAATATATTTTATTAATTTTCCTGTGTTTTTCGTTATTCTTCAACCACAAATGCAAGCATTAAAATACATGGATTTCCATCTACTTGAATATTGTATTTTATTGTTTATTCCTATGTGTTGCCATTCACCAATATACAAATATCCATTTCTGTAGTACTGTACGTTAATAGAAAATACATCAACTACTTGAACGACAAAATCTTTCAGTTTTTTCATAAACAGATGTGGAAAGAAAAGAAACAAACCTGTTAGGACTGCTTATATATATATATATATATATATATATATATATATTACTTTATATAACAGTGCTCTGTGTATAAATATCACAAAAGCAGCTGGTGCATTTTCATGAAATTGGAGCTTCTGCTTCAGTTATTCTTGTTCCTTGTTTCAATATGCTTTCACGTTTGTTATTTATCATTTTATAACCATTAATTTCATACATAAGATTTTGTCACTTGGTATATTTCAGAGCAAATATCATCTATTGACTCTTTAATAAAAAGATTCAATAAAAATAATATATTTGAATGTTACATAAATGAAAATATTATAATAAAAATAATGTATGGATACTTCAAAACCTAAGTACTAAACTAAACAAGTACTAAACTCACTAGTTCATGTACAATTAGCAAAAATATTCAACATTGTGCGAAACTTGAATGGGTGTTTATAAAACCTTGTTCTGTGATCAAAACATTGTAAACAATTGTAGAATTTAAATTTAATTAATTATAAGAATTATCAAATATATTCAGTTGCAAAAAAATCCGCAGATATGAAACTTCACAGGCAACATGTTCAATTCTTGTGCAGATTTTTTTTTATTTTGCAAAGATTTAGTACAAAATGGGAAAAAAATATGATTTAAAAATAAAATAATTACAAAAAAAAGTAACGACAGTCAATGCATGATCAAGATATTTAATCTTAAAATATGTTTGAAAGAAATTATATTAAAAAACATTTAAAAATTCTAACCAAAGTTTTACAAAGAACAGATTTAGCCACCTAAGGTGCGCATTTTCTATAATTATCATTAAATTACACAATTAAATATAAGAACTAATGTAAAAGATGAAATATTGAGAAAGGGACAATAGTAAACTTTTCCGATATTAAAATTAAAGCAAACGACAAATTATTAAATTGAATATTACATAAGCTACATGTAATTAAAATTAAAGCAAATTATTAATTATTAAATTGAATATATTTAAGCTAAATGTAATTAAAATTGAAGGAAGCGATAAGAAATTGAAAAGTGATCTGGTTCACCAATTTATAGCCTACCGAAAATAATAGCCTCTTGGATGGCTAAAAAATTGAAAAGTGATCTGGTACACCAAAACGACCCAACTAAATTAATAGTCCCTTGGTGACTAAGAAATTTTTTTTTAACTTTCTTGAAGGAAACATATGGTGGTCTCATAATTCTCATAAAATTCGGTAGCCCATAACTCTGTTTTCAATCATTTCTCAAATTCCTGGTAACAAGTAATTTGAGTAAACAACAATATACAAATAGAAAAATTTGTAATTTTTTAAGTTAGTTTCAATTATAAAGAAAAAAAAAATTTAAGAGATATTTCTCATAGTTTTAATGCGTATTTTCAAAAATAATACTCATTTCTGGTGAACGTAACCATGAAAAGTGAAGAGAGAAAATAACACACACACACATATATAAACATTTTACTATATATATATCAGATGATAAAAAGTTCTGTCTTCATCAGTATGGAGAACATAATCTAAACCGTAAAATCTTAATTAGTTTTTTGAAAAAATATTCCTTGATTAATTCCTAGCTATAAGCAATATTGGACACAAGCATATTTTAATATACAACTGTTTTTGTATATTGTGGCCATATTCCATGTTATTTACTTAAACTTGAAAAAACTAACAGTACACTGTTCGTTAAACGGAAAATTGTATTTTCAATGAATTATTCTGAAATTTATAGATTCATTATTATACAAGATATATCTTATAACTGCGATAGCTTAACCTTCGGATGACTAAGTGGGGTCATAAAATGACCCCCCCCCTTAATGCCAAAAGCTGCTGAATATTTAATTTTAAAAAATTGCAACACTTTCAGTATTTTCATAGTTGACTTTTACATTATTTCATTACGAATACCGAAGTTATATAGCTTCTCTCTTGGAAAAAAAATAAATACAAAAAAATAATAACGTTTTGATTTGGGATCACTAATTGAACCCACTCCCTCCACCACTACCTAATTATTAATGTTATAAAATTGCATTGAAAGCATTCCTAAGTCAAAATACGTTGGTGAAGAGGTGTTTAATGGATTGTTCTCAGGTTATGGTACTATGGCAGGTAATATTTTTACATAACTTGATATTGCTATCAAACTAAACTAAAAAAAGTTTCTGTATAATTTCATTCGAATGCTATAGCTTCTTAAGAGATTGTAATGTTTCCAGTTGTGTTTTAGAATAACTGAGCAGTAGTCATGCTATCAACCAAGCATTTTGACTTGAATTTTTCAGATGAAGAACGCTTCAAAACAAATAATACTCGATTTTCATTGCGAAGGGAGTGTGGATAACTTGAACCGAATGATAAATGAGTATTCATGTTCGGGAAAGACTGGACGACGGTTGATATAACAGCAATCAACACATTTATTGTGTTCACACGATTATTTGAAAACTATAAGAAAATAAATCTTTCAGAAGTAGATTCTTTCTTCAGAAGTAGATTTAGGAATTACCGCAGTAAGATTACTACTGTCAATTGAGTAGCTGTCAAAGTTTGTCACAAAAAGCATTAGGTTGATCTTGACAGAATGCAGACCACGTAGAAAACATGATGAAACAGAACATTCTGCAAAACCTAGTCGGTGCATTGTGTGTCTTAGAACCCTAAAAAAAGACTACCAAGTAATGAGTTGGCAAAATACTTATTTGTATAATTTCATATTTTTAATTTTTAAATAATTGAAAATACATATTTTGATAAAAATAGTTTTGTAACAATATATTTACCATATGTTTAATATTAAATGCCAAAAAATTTTGGTTAAGTTAAATAGTAAGTTTATATCCGGAAATGTTTAAAAGTTTCTTGCAAAATAAGTATTTCTATACTTCTTAAGTAGGATATTGCGTTTGTTGTGCTGATGGTTGAAAGACTTATTAACATGCAGCAGTTGTAAAAAAATTGTTGCTTTGTATAATTTTTTTAAGTCTGACATTTAATCTACATTACTCTCGAAGTAATAGATAATGACAATTAAAACTAAAAATGTATCTCTAAACATGAGAAATCGTATCATTGAGGTACTTAAAAATGGTAAATCATAACGAGAAATTGGAAAAGGTATTAAATTATCATTTGCAACTGTTGGATACATCGTGAAAAAATATGAAAATTTTGGATGTGTCGAAATTAAACCCAGACCAGGAAGTCCCAACAAATTAACAATGAGTGCAAAAAAATTTTTTCTTATACCGTTCAAAGAGCTCTAAAACCTCCTATGGGTTCACCTTAGTAGCTGAAGACCTTGCAGCGTCTTCTATTATAAAAGTAACAAAACAAACGATACATTCTCCACAATACAGGTCTAAAAAGAAGAACCCCATTGAAAGACATTCATTTATGAAACAAACTAGAAAAAACGCCTTGAGTTTGCTTTGATCTGCAGAATAAACCAATAGATCTTTGAAAAATAATTTTTTATGAGAATAAGTTTCGAATTTTCTCTCCATCAATTATTCGAAAACTTTGCCGTAAAAACAAAATTGTTTGAGATCTAAAACGTAACTCCTAACTATCAAGCATGAAAAGGGGAATGCTTATGATTTTGGGGTGTATGGCTTCCAATAGAATAGGAAATACGGTTTTTATTGACACTACAATGACAACTTTAACATATATTGATGTGTTCTGCAAATGCTGGTGATACGTGGTTCTTATGATCATCAAAAAACGGTATTTTAATTTGGAATGGTCTCTCTTAGACACTTTGAATTTACTGAAAGACCTGCAAAGAGTCATTGCACGTTTTTCGTTCCGAAGTGTGAGTCGCATTTTCAGGAGGAAAGGGCGCTTTCTTTCTCTTTGTGGCTGCTCCCCATCCCTCCTGGCATCACACCTAAATATGAAGTTTGCCAAGAATTTGGCACATTTGCACAGATACGTCACACACGCGAATCACACAGAACACTTAAACTTTCTTAGTTATATACAGGAATTAAACTTCTACGATTAGGACACCATTGTCGTCCTCCACCAGATATGTAAAATTACGTAAATGCTGATTTTAAATCATGATGTTTCAATATACTAAAAAGTGCTTCAAATGATAGTCTTTCATTTTTGAGTCATTGTTCTTAATTTTAATTATCTAACATCCTTTATGATCGGGGCCTCTTCTATACACTATACAATCTATTACGCCTAATTGTTTCATTATTAATTCGTTAATATTTAAATTCATAAGCTTAAGCAGATTTTTAGAGCAGAGGAGAGGTTCCGTAGGAAATTCGACTTAGAGCAAACTTTTTCCTTTCATCAGGATAACAACACAAAATATTCTGCTATGGTCACCAGGACATTGTTATTTTTGCTTGAAGGCGGCTGGTAATTCCTTCAAAATCTCCAGACCTGAATCCAATAGAAAATTTATGGATACTATTGGAAGCACAAATTCGATAAAACCATACCAAAAGTAAAAAAAAATAGTTTAAAAACACTCTCAATGAAGCATGGAAAAACAAAGACCCAATCGTCACAAGAAAGTTGGTGAAATCTATGCCCTAATATCTTGAAGCAATCATTAAAGTTAGAAGACTTTCACACAAAGTATTAATTTGCATTATTCAATTAAAGTATCCGTAATTATAGAACACTAATAAAGTGCACAAAAACTTTTTTTCATTACATTTTTGTATTTATGTCTGTTAAAATGTAAAAAAATGGAATATTTGAATTTTGTTTTTATAATACATTAAACGCCTTATAATACATTACACTAATGTATCATATTATTGTTTGCTTAAATCTGTTATTTGATTCTATTAGAATTTAAGAAATGAAATGTACAAATAGTTATTTTGTCAACTGTAAGAGCAATCGATTTGCTTGCAAAAATCATGTCAATATCATTACAACATGCCATGAGTACAGAAATCAAAATAATTAATTCAGTTCATTTAAAGATATTGTATTCTAATTCCTAATCCTAATGTTAATTAATCACCTTTTTTGAGGCATTTTGTTGCAACTATATTGCATTTTCTATTGCTTATCTATGGCTATATCTCGCTTTTTCCATTCTTAAATATCAGGAGGGGATACCGTTAAAACACCACATCTTGAAAATACATATCAAACAATCAAGTACAAAAATACACAACAATACAACTCTTTTGCTCCAGAAATGAGAGTAAATAATGTCATACTGTCAACCACAGCAAATGTGTCATCTCGATTCCACCGTCTCCAGACTGTTCTGCATTTGTCAAGACGACAGCTGTTCTCAATGGCAGGTGGCATCAGACACAGAACATTTCTTGTCAATACGTTACAGCTACATAATCACGCGATTCTGTTTTTACCAATTCTTCTGTCCTTGAATATCCTTCCGAATTAGAATTTATTGCAGAAATGCAAAAGTAAAGAAACATGAAGCTATTACAAAGGATTATTTTCAAAATAAATTTATATGAGAATTTTTAATTAGTGAAAACGAGAAAAAACACTGGAATATAAATTTATTATCATGTTATATGTATCGAAATGACATTAAATAGAAAAAGAAGAATATATAACAAGGATATATTTGCTTAGTCCATGCTACAAAAAATTATTGAAAGGTACTAATCATCTGCATCTGGATTTTTAAGAAATTAGTAAAAAAATAACTGTCAGCCAGTGTCAATATATAAAATTGCTATTTGATCAAAGCTTTCTAGTGAAAATAAGAATGAAAATAAGTAAAAATTTTCCCGAATTTGCAGTCACAAATAAAAATGAAAAATCTGATACCCTCGCCTTTTCAAGTTTAAAATTTCTAAGAGCATTTCTAAGTAATTTTAATTGAAGTTCTGACGTGTTTATTTTTCCTCTTTCTTTGATACTTAAAGATTTTAGTTTGAAATAAAAATATTTCTTTAAGAAAATATTACTTTTTTCACAAAATTATATCAGTTATTTAACGAAATAGTACTATTCGATATTAATATGATATATTAATATATTCCTAGATTTTTTACAGTTAGGCAAATTAAATTAAAGTGCTTTTGATTCAATTGCGTGTGAATAACTAAGAATTAATAATTTTAATAAAAATTTATTTTTTTGTTTATAAAACACAAATGATTTTCAGAAGCAGTTTTTTTTAAAAAAGGTAACGATGTATAATCTGTAAAAATTATTTTACTAAAAAAGCATTCCATGAACCATTTTAGATACTAAAATCGAGTATTTTTCAATTACGCAAAATTGAATTTTTCCATTTATTTTTAATATTCACGTATCATCCTCTTTCGAACGTGAAATAGTATTCAAGCATTAAAATTCCTACAGCTGTTCAAATAAAACTGTTTTAAAAATATACAGCATATGCTACATTTGCTCATGAGTTAAACTCGTTTACATTTGTTTACACAAGATTGAATTTTTGATAATTACTCACAAATTCAACCATAATTAGATATTTCAACAACAAAACCTCATAAAATACATGACTTTTTGTTGTTTTAAATATCTTTCTTTCCGAGATAAATCTGTTTTTTTTTTTTTTTCTTTTTAGAGTAATAACAATTTACAGATGGCAGTAAAGTTCGAACATCTCAACTTTAAAATGTTTTTTCTTGTACTTAGATAAAATTAAAGAAATTTCAACACACTAAATATATGCGTTATAAAGCGCGGGAATTTCAAACTTCTGAATGAAAATGAAAAGAATTTATTATTTCTAAGTTACAAATTCGGTTGATAAGCAACAATATTTGCGATCGCATACTCCACTCCCCTAGATAAAACTATTAGGCCAGAACAAGCTGAGTTAGAAGGTGGAAAGTGAACACTAAATCACATTTTTGTTCTAAGGAACTTTCTTGAGTAATGTATTGAACTAAATTCAACTTAATACCCGAATTGAACCCATTTGGAGAAAGAATTTGACAGCATAAACAGAATTGCCTCTGAAAACAAGCTTCAATAAATTTCCTGATAAATTAATTAATATTATTAGGAATCTGTATTTTGAGACCTCTCAGCGGCCTACCTTCTTTAGGTAGGTACGGGTGTCATGACCCCCAAAGTTCCTAAGTAAACTTTTTCTTTCCCGTGGGGTTTATTGTCACAGGTGATGCCCCCTTCCCCTGATACACTAGCAATCATTCTCTATTTTCGATACTTTTTCTTGTCAAACAATTTTTACTTTTTTTCCACTTATTTCAAACCTTTAGGTCTTAGTTACAACTTGTTTGTCGCAGCCTAGCCACATCTGGCTCTTGCGCCATTAAACTTCGCCATCACTCACTCACACTTATTGGAGTAGAACAAAAGTTATAGAAAATGGAACTTTATAGAGGTATTTGATATCGATACCGGAGATCAGAAGAGATGCGTCCAGTATGGAATGTTTTTCATAATCGTTTAGACTGGATAATGAGACACACTTTAAAATGTTAAAAAAAGAAAGAATATATTTAGATTTCAATTCCACTCTGAAAGACCTTTGCTGATGATATTGTAATAATGTATTCAAATTATGCTGACATGAAGAAAGAGACAGGAAGGGATATTGTCAAAAAAAGGTATTTGAAAGTAAAGAAAAACAAAACAATATTGATGAAAGTAAATAGAAAAAGTTATGATTAAATTAAATTAAATGAAAATATGGTGAAGATTCAGACTGTTATTCATATCATGGCATTACAATAGATAAAAAAGGGAGGAATAGATGAAGAGGTAAGAACTAGAATTAGAAAGGCCCAACTTTCATTCAGAACAATGCATAAATTACAGAAAGCTTCAAATATCAGCATTAAACTCAAACTACATTCATTCATTACCACAGTATTAGTAGTACTTCTCTAAGGGAATGAGGCTTGGAAACTAACTAAATCACAAAAACAGAAATTAAATGCCTTTCATTCTACTTGCCTCAGGGCCGCGGTAGCCTGGTGGTCAAGGTCGTGGACTAGCGGCAGGCGGTTTTCGTTCAGTCGCGGGTTCGATCCTTGGCCGCCAAAGACCCGCCGTGTAGCCGGGGCTGATGCACGTTAAATCTGTTCGGGGCCTAAAGTCCTCCCGTTGGCGCGGTGTGGATGTTAGGAGAGGGGGTGCCAGCTCAGGTGTCGTCCTCGTCACTTGACCGTGGTTCAAAATTACGAGGTCCGTCGCCAATAGCCCTCGTGTTGCTTCTAGTGCGACGTTAATAAAAACTAAACTAATCTACTTGCCTCAAAAAATACTTAAAATCTACTACCCATTTGAAATTTAAATACTGAACTATCTAATAAAATATCTGCCAAAACTAAAATAGACGTTGCACATGGACTGGACATATATTTAGAATGCCATTGGAATTAGGCCACGGTAGCCTAGTGATTATGGTCACGAACTCGTGGTCGGCATTGTTTCCATCAAATCGTGAGTACGAGCCATAATGCCACGAAGGGACCGTCGTGTATCAGGACTGATGTAGTTTCAAGAAATTTGGAGACAAAGGTGCCAACTCAGGTATCCAAACTTGATCAAGTTTCAGAATTACGAGGTACGTCACCAGTAACCTTCGTGTTGCTTTTCATCGTAACGTTAATAAATAATCACGTTCATTCGAGAGGTTTTTAGATAAAAACTTATTTCATCAAATTACACATAAGGAAAAATATATTTAAGTAAAAAGTACCTTTACTTGAATGATAAAATAAAATAAATTGAGTTTCTTAAAAAAACAGAATACAGAATTTATTTATACATTTTATACCTAATTCATAAATATATTCCCTTGAGTGCCATTAGACCGAGTCGAATACATCATTCTAAATTGTTTTATACTTGTAAATAGAGTATATCTAGTCAAAATACGACTTCAAACTGATACACTTCATTTACTTCTGCGGTCCAATGCCTTTGGACACATTCCAGGGAAAATATAGGCAAGCGAAATAAAATATCTTCCCACAGAAATTGTTCCTAAAAAAATTATGGCCTTTAAAAAAAACAAAAGAAATAATTTTACAAACATAGTTTATAAAATTATTTATCGGTTTTTTCAATTCTTCCTTTATTGGAAAAATATTTATTCGATGACATCGTGATTTCTCACAATAAAAATTGGATTCAAAATATCAATTTAAAAGCATGATTGTTGAAGAATCTATCTTTTCTTATTAAGTACTCGCCATCAAGAACCAGATTTTTTTAAATCAATATTTATGACAATAAAAATAGGATAATTGTTGTTATACAATTATCAATATATTTCATATTCATCATTCTATCGCGCGATGCGATTTTCATTAGATTGAGAAAATTCCATTCCGAGTAGCATTGATAAGTTATAGATTGAAATTATTTAAATAAAAATAAAAATTTTAGTTGAAGTCTCAGTAACGTATAAAATTTATAAGCACTGTAATAATGTCATGTTACTTCACTTTCTCATTATATTATAAATGTTACCTCCGAATAGTAGAAAAATGTTTTTAAAAGATATTCTCTTCCACACAAATCATTATTCTCTTTTCTGAATCTTAATAGTTAACATGGAAAGAAAATAGAAAACTTTTAGTTAATCCTACGTTAAATAATACACGTTTTTTCTACAATTAGTAATAAAAAATATTTTTAGAAAAAAAAACAAATTTCTGCTAGGCCTTAATATTATAAATAGTTAAATATATTTTCTATATCACTAAAAAACAAAAGATTTTAGTGATAAGTATTCACTCACGTGTACTTTTATATCATATATATAATATTCCATTTTTATTTATGGTGTTCATAGAATTTCTTATTAGAATATATTATCCTAATTATATTATAATCGAAATTACAAACCCCAAGATGAAATAATGTTAAAATAATAGAGTATTAGCATTGCTGCAATTGTTGCCATGTCCCTACACGACAACAGCAACAGCAACAGTAGAGTATTCCTACAATTGATGTAAGCTCTTGTGTTCTCAAAGGGAATTTTTTATGCCCTTGTAGTGATTTGATCTGAGTCTTGCAATTTCTTGGATGATAATGATATAGAATAGTTAAGGTCTGAAATTAAAGATTCCTTCCAAGATTGGCTAAAAATTCTGCCAATAGTACTAACGGCGGACTCGCGGCTGGTGGTTTTCTTTGAGTCGTGGATTTGAGGCTTGATGCCTCTAAAGACCCCCGTGTAGCCGGGGTTGATCCACATTAAATCTGCCGAGGCTCAAAGTTCTCCCGTAGGCATGTTGTGGAAGTTAGGAGAGGAGATGCTAGCTTAGGTGTTGTCTTCGTCACTTGATCGAGGCTAAAAATTACGAGGTCAGTCTCCAATAGCCTCTTGTTGCTTTTAGTGCGACGTTAATAAAACGAATCAATCTGAAATTAGTCACAGTTTTTGACTCAAACAGTGTAATGGAAGGAAAAGTCTGAAACGTGCTTTCTTGGCTAGCAAGTCAGCTAGCTTTAAGACATGAATACAATGAGAATTTGCATTTCGTGATTACAAAAATGCTATTAAAAGTAATCATGAGTGCCAAGTCATTATGAGATCAACTGTTCTACGTATAAGGCTCTGAATAAAATTTTAATTAGTAATAATTTTTAGTTCGACTGGATTCATAATGAAAGCGTACCATGCACAGCTTAAAGCGCATTAAATTATGTTTGATGATTGCATTTTACGAATTAGTTTTGATATTAGTTTCTTCCGTACCTTCTCATTTTTTTTCTCAAATGTTTGCTTTTTATACAGTGATTTTCTCACCACTAGTTACTTCTTACTTCCTCGTTTTCTCTTAAATGTTTGCATACTTACAATGGTTTCAAACATTCGGTCAATTAAATAAACACTCAATTTTGTAAACTTGAACCTTTGTACAAAATTCATTGCATGAAAAACTTTGTAACTATTCACAGCAAATATCAAAGTCTTGAAAGAATGAGAACATTATCCATAGCATTGACCGGATTGAATTTATTATTTTTATTATATTTATCTTCATTATTTGTTGTTCTTTCGGATGTACTTCATTACATTCAAATGAATACAATAGTCTAAGATTAAGGAGGAAAGAAAAAACTCCATTTACGAAATCGAAATGGCTAGTAATCGAGAATCTTAAGGAAGACGTACGAAAAATTCTTGCCAATATTTTCAGTTCTCTGCCGTTGTACATGAAAATAAATTTATTTATTTTTTTAATATAAAAAACACGACATTCACAGATTTTGACCCAAAATTCACTGATTTCGGATCGCCTATCACCAAATTAGAAAATTAATTGACCAGAAGATTAATGTTTCAAAAATAGCAGTCTCTACCTATCCAAAGAGAAGCAGTAACCTAGCAACAGTAACAATCATTGCTAATTTCGTTCGATGTGAAGGTAAAAAAACGAAAATTCTGGATCCGAGAAGCGAAATATTTTCGTGTTAAGCGATTATTATTTCGTGTTAAAAGAAAAGAAAATCTATGAAGTTTCATAGAATTTTGTCGGTACCGCAATATTATATCTTGCACCAATTTTCATATTAACTGCTTTCCACCGAATGCTATGAATCGTTAAGATTTTATTTATCTCCACTTAAATATTCTTAATCATAACTAAAATTCTTTCCGACTATGTATTATTCAACGCAATGTCATGGTATTCTGTCCATGGTATCAGTCTCGCCATCCCAAAGAGACTAACTATCAATGTATACCACACATTAATTTAGTTAGATTATATATTCACTTGAGTAAATAAACCAATCTACAGTAGTTGAACCATTCCGTGACACGAGGTTGAAATCTGCATAAACGAGGCGATGCCTACATAGCATGCACCAGTAATACATACTCTATGAAATGTCGAACGGGAAAGATGTAATTAATAAGACTTCTATACCAATCCAAGGGCCTATGCAAGTTATAGAAATTTCCCGATTACTCGATTGACCTCAGAACATATTTATAACACTGTCCCAACATTTTACCGAACCTTTTTAAACTTGACATTGCCCCCCTCCTCACATATACAGCAGAGCTTTATTAATGAATGCATGGAATAAACAAAATACTCTATAAAATGGGCCCAACGCTCTGGGAAAAGAATGGTATTTTGAATTAGGACAAAGTAAAACAGTAAATAATTTATAATATGGGCTGTTAACTAAACTTCCCTTAACTAACCTTTAGGGTTTCTTTCTGAAGTTATATTTAAGTTTATAACTTCTTTCCAATCAAATGCAACTTTATTATTCAAATTAAGTAAACTTTAACAGTGGAGTGAATAGATATAATCAAGTCGTATAAAAGCTACAAAGAACTGCATAGAGATTAGATTACTGTAATAGAATGAGTAAAAGAGTCTATGAATTTGTTGAGATTAGGACCGACGCTGGCCGTTTGATTTACTATTTAGAGGAATTACTAGCACAATATTCCGGTAAGGGTATTCTTTGATATATTATAAACGGTGTTAATACTCGTGGCAGGGAACTGGTTGAGAGCATTCTTTTTATTAAAGAATTAATTAACACTAGTTTGAAACATAGTTGACTATTTTAATTAATTTGTCTGTGCTTAAACTTAAGTTGAAATTTTGATTTGTGATTAGAGTAACATTTAAGAGGGCAAAGGAGATTGGTAATATATATATATATATATATATATGGCTCTCTAAGCTCAGCTTTTTATTTGCAGTTATTAATCACGAATTATTTTTAAAGCTTCTCCCGATTAAGCGGTATCCAATTTAATGGGGTTCGGATTAATATATTTATCCCTATAGAAATTTCTATTCAACCTTTTCATTCAGGCCTTTGAGACCATTTAATGTTTTCCCTGCATTACCCATGTGCACGATAACAAAAACAATGGACTATTTAATTCCACAAAAGAAAGTTATGCGAAAAACAGAATAAAAATTTGATACATTTAAATTTTTTTTTCTCTATTGAGGTACCCTAGTTTTAACACTAAAAACGTTCATTTCTATTGATTAGGTGTTCGTCTTGTCGATAGAAATGAACTAATTTTCCTTCAATTGCATTAATTTTTGTTTTCGATCTGAACTAAAAATTGAAAAATTATAAAGGAAGAAGTAGGATAAGAAGTTTCCACAATTTTGTAAAACTGACGTTTGCGATAAAAACGTTAACAATTTTATTATAATTTTAGATTTCAAAGTAAATTTGAAGTCGAACTTCGGTTCTTCAAAGGTGTTCTCGCAATTTCTTTAAAGAAATAGAAGATAAAGCTATGTATATAAGGCCAAACTTATATACATAACCGTGTACTAACTTACATACATAACCAACTTATGTGCATATTCGTTACCTTTGATGCAAATGCTAACAATCTATGTAAAATCACTTAAGGGAATTTTTTGTGTGAATTTCCTCAAATTTTTAAAAATATTTTTGATTGATGTATAAGAATTTTTGAGATATACGCACATTATAAATATGTATGTATTTCGAAAATTCTGATATTATACACACAATATAAATGTGTGTGTGTTATTTTAAATTAACTTAGATTTCTTGTAATAACTTTTAACTTGTACAAAATACTATAAAAAATCATATATTTGCAATTAGAAACTATACATTTATTTTTCTTTTCACAATTTTTCGACTTATTTCCCTTTGCTAAAAAAATGTATTTTGTTCAATATCTAATTTATTGAATATGTTGAACAGTTTTCAGGTGTAGTAAAAATTCTTTTTCAAAGTGATGTCCCGTAAATCTAAATTTGTTTTTAACTTAGACAAAATTAAAATTAACTTACAAAATATATTTTCAAAGTTAAATATAGTTGGTTTAAATTAATTAACGTCGGCACAAGTGAATCCGCATTATACACACATCCGATATCCGGATAGATATCGTAATTTTAAATCATGATAAATTGACAAGGAGGATGGATATCTGAGCTAATCTTGTGACTTCCATACTGCACTATGAATTAAAAAGAAAAATGCATGCGTCACAAATTGATTACTGAAATTTATACAGAGATATCATAATTAAAGCTAGAGTTCTTCAGTTTCAAAAGCTTTCCGAAATTGGTATCTAATTTATGCACATCAATACATCTTCAATAATTTCAGAACTGCAATGGGAGTTACGGACTTACGACATCATATATATTACTCCATTAGAAGAAAAAATACCTCATATACTGGGGAATAACTCCTAATATATTAATTCTAATATCGTATTAAATATTACTCCCTAAAGCAACTATTTTCTAAAATAATTAATTGTAAATAAATATTGAAAAATTAATCTGGATTTGTAGATGTAAAAATAAAATATTTATACGTATACAAGAGTGGCTCAAAAAATACCAAAACTAGAAAACCTCTGAAAAACTATTATGTTTTCTCCATTCTTAACTTCTTAAGCTAACTCATACAATTTAAAAAATAATAATTCCGAACAAAATCTACTAATGTTCCCTCATTTTTTATAAGTACCACTAAGTACCAGAAAAATTATCGTGGGGAAACTCTTAAATAATAAAAAAAAATCCATTTCGCTAAGTGCCCACTCTACTTAAAGTAAAAAAAAAAGCTAAACAAAAACAGAATTTTTTCGAGTATATTAAGCTACAAAAGGCTACTCTATCTGTAAATACATTAGGTAATGCTATTATTCTTGAATATTAATCATCATGATGTGTGGATTAGAGAGAAAATAATATAAACACTCATTTTGGGAGAGATCAGGAAAAATACTGCCACTTCAACTACAATTAGCACTCATAAGTGGCACCGAACAATATCCAGACGTAAATAATGCATAACTTTTCTCCTGGTAAATTGGTGTTTCCGTAAATCGTTTGGCTTTAGTTAAACTTTATTAGAGAATTCTATTATACGTAGTTTACTTTCATAAAGTCAATATTTATGCTGTCTTCTAATACGAAAGAAATAATATTTCGGTTGATTACTTCGAAGTGGTTGCCAACACAATCTTTCTTATGTAATTATGGAAATCGTCTGAAAGTTAAAACTGAATAATGTTGTCGTGTAATGAATTAAGATGATCTAATGACAGTTTGTTAAAAGGAAAAAACTGCTTAAAGTGTTATGTTTATTACATGAAAACCCGTATTCTTTTTTTACTGTTAATTAATTTTTTACTCATTTTATTTGGAGATAAAGGTACTTAAAGATAAAAGTATTCTTACAAAAATTATAAATCGCCTATTTTAAGCATACATTAAATAATTCAATATTAAATAGTGAATTAAAGAACGATGCTACATCTTCCTCTGGGTTAGAAAAACACAGTTTTTTATTTTTATAATACACTAATTGAAACATTTCTTTTTAATGGTACATGAAAGTTGTTTATATTTTTTTTTATAAAATTTTCTCTTCGCTTCAATTAAATTGCATAATTTTTAAAGTAATTTAATCGAACAAATGAATGTGAAAAGTATAAATACAAATAATTTTTTCTGGAGAATTTCCGAGCAAGAAATAAGTCTTTAATATACGCCGAATACATTTCGACTGAATTCTAAAGCTTATTTTAAGAGTAGATTATTTGTTCCGGCTTGCATACAAAAATACTCAAAAAAAATGGACGATAAATAAACATTTATTTGATGCTAAAAATTCCGATAAATAATTTTCTCAAAATATCCTTTGGTCGTTATATCTTTCATACAATTGTTTGTAATAATATTTGTTAGAATAGAATAATTTGCTGTTTTACAATAAATGTTTCCATAACTGTAATGTATTATAAAAAAAATAGGTGAAGATTTTAATATCACAGTTCAAATTAAAGATAGTAGCTTGATGCATTACTTTTTATTTTGCCATCTGAATCACTTCTAGCTTTAGTTATGATATCGCTTGAGTTATTTCATCAAATTGATCTAGTTATTCATAAAATCCTTGGAACTGGTATTGGTCTAATACAGGCCTGGCCAACCCGCGGGCCGCATGTGGCCCCCCATGTATCAATCTGCGGCCCGCAGAGCTGGGTCATCTGAATGCAGATTAAAACTTTTATTGCACATAAACGCACCAAAGAACATTCCAATATAAGTCGTTCGTATCATACCCTACTACCACGGGAATATCTCACTACCTGTCTCAACTTTTATCATAATTTTTCTTCTCTAATCCTTTTCAGCAACAATTACAAAGCTCATTTTAAAAAGCGCACGAGCAATCTAGTGTGATTGGATGATTCACAATGTATCTAACCAGTAAACTTACTGAAGAGCGTGGGTGTGCCTTTACTAGACGTACGGAGGGAATGCGACACGTGGAACGTGCGAAATAGCACCAGCCAGTCTGTCTGCAGCAAGCCTAATATGTTTGACGCAAAAGCGTATTGTTCCAGACAAACTGATAGCTCTGTGTCTTTTGATCGCTAATAATTTAGCGTCATCGTTATGTTGTAACTGTAGGTCAGTGGGTTTTTTTTCTAAATTGCATTTCGTGCAATTATATTTAATTCAATAAAATATAATTTCCCTTAATTTATGGCAGAGTGCTCTTGATTTCTCTAATGAGGTTCGGATATGTGGCCCACCAAAATAAAATAAAAGTAGTTTCAAAAGTAGCCCACAAACCGCTAAGTCTCTTGTGATGGACAGGCCTGGTCTAAAGCAACTCCCTCAACAACAGAAAATATTTTATGCATGGCTCTTCAGAAATCGTATGCTATTACTTGTAACTATATTTTATACCAATAGTAATAATTTTCCTCTACAAACTGAATTTCAATAAACTGTGCATTGTTCTTACAGTCCATAATGAATCAGTTTCCAACGACCGCATTAAACATCTTTTATTCAAATTTGATACTAGTCATTACAAAATTAAGGTCCCACATAAGTATTATTAGTCGTATTGTAAACTAAACTAATATTAATTCTTTGAGAAACACCATAAAAACGAGAATTCCCTTCAATTTCAAAAATTAAAAGGGTCCTTTTACCGATTAGTATCAGTTCAGCGATCAAATTTTAAATATTGAAGTTGCAATCAATTTATTGGTTTAATTATGTGCTATAAATAGAAGAAACATAAAATGAATTTTCTTAAAACTGGAATATGATTATGAATCTTTAGAGAATCTTTATATAGCATGCGTTGATATATGTTTGCCTAACAATTCACTTTCGTCTAAAGTATGATATCGCGTGTTTAAGTGGCGCTCAAAAAGAATGATTCCGAAAACCATGGGACCAAAGATAGTCTTGCTCACGGAAAACAGCATCTACTAATGATCTCCCACTATAATATCAAAACATCAAACCTGGACAGATAAAAAAAAAACAATTCGCAAGCCATCTAGGCAGAAATCCACAAATTAACAGAATCAAAAAACAACGCTATTGATCCAATGACCAGGACATTATATGCGAATAAAGTGTGTTTTGATTTGCAGAAAGATCGATACATTGATCCAGTGATAATTTCAAATACATCATATAAATTAATATTTGATGCAGCAAATCAATTTTAAGCAATTTCTTATGTACAAGCTAATTTAGGAGAGGTCGGAACTGCAAACAAATTATACTGAAAAAATTGTCGCATAATAAAGTAATTGACAATAGAAACTAAGTGTTGAGAAAATGAAAGTCTGAAGTTATAAAAAAAAGTGTAAGAAACAAAAAATAATAATAATGCGAAGTGCAACCAATAAGTATGAATCAATATGAAAAATCTTTGAAGTGTTACAATATTAAATATTTGCAAAAAAAAAAAAATTCTGGTGTTCGAAGTATTTTTCGCCTTCTGAATTACACAGCTGACAACTTTCGTGGAAGTGTTGGAAATTTCTGTAAAAGTCATCCTCCCGAAGTCGTTTAGGTTTGTGATAGCCTTTCTTCATTATTTAACTCTGTAGCCATCTTGAAATCTAATTAAATAGTCAACAAGTTCAAAATTCCAACTGAAGATGCTTAAGACATTGGCAGCACACTTCGTTATCTATCCAAAGAATAGGTAATATCACTCTCTCTTGAATCCCTCTTAACTTACCTAGTCCTAGTTAATGTTCAAATAATAAAGTATTAGCTTATCAAATCACTCATTCCGATTCAAGCACTTCTTGACAAGAGCAGGGTCGACTCCTATTATTCTGATCAGGAGTGATTTCTAACCATTTCACTATGAACGATTAACTAAGATGATTCACTCCAATCTACAAACATCAATGAGCTTGTCATTATCCTCTAACTCCCTTCTCTCTTTCCTTTCAGTTTTATTTCTATTATATATATATAACTAATTCAATTCACTACACTTCTTATCTTCATCTAATTTACCTAATCGCGTTTCATTTTGTTGCCAAGAAGTTACATTTGCTTGAAATTGAAATTATCAAAAAGTCCCGAGGTCTGTGAAGAGAAAATCAAGAAGTGCCCAAAGTCACCAGTCATCTTGTAATAACAGCAGCTAGATAAGTGAAATGACATCAAATTTTTGTCCTTACAGTACCTTTTTCAGACCGGGTAACAGAAAAAAGTCTGGTGGCGTAAGAACAGGATCTTATGCAGACGGGAACAATTCAGTAACTTGATGCTGTGCTAAAAATTGTTTCACACACAAAGCATCGCGCATTAACATATAAAAAAATCCACTGCGTAAAACCATAAAAGTTAAATGTGCCTCAGAGGTTGAATAGTGAAGGAAGTCATTTTATGTGATTTCATTCATTAGTTAGATAATGGTGTCTATCCTTCCTGATCTTGCACCACCAGATTTTTGTATGTTTGCTAATTTTCCAGACTGAAAACGGTACTGTAAACATACATATATACCGATATTTCAGGCATCCAAGTGAAATGAAATTTGAAACAGTTACAGAAATAACGCTTTACTTTACGTATACACGGCATATTACAGTAACATTTCGTTTGAAAACGAGTACATAATTCAGAATGCTATTCGTTAGCTGTTTTGAGGCAGATTTGAATTTCTAATCTGCGGATAAACAGAGAAAAGATCATAGAAGGACATCACAGAGCCAATTAGAAACCACTTTTTATGTCAGTTTTCTTATTATGTTGTGCTTGGACATTTCTCTTACAATGGGAAAGGTCCTATTATTGAGCAAGAAGTAAGAAAATGTTGCTTTGCAACCATTACTGCAATTGATATATTATATCCTCTGCAGTGTTGAGTGTCGTTGGGATATTATCTGTTAATTTTAATAATCAATAGGCAAGATAGCGAGGGGATATTTAGACATGTACGACAGATTGATTATTTAATTATTAATGTTATTAACACATTGTTTATTGGCGGTAAGCTTAATAATTTTGATCCATGATCAAGTGATAAGTGTTATACCTGAACTGACAACTAATTTTCACAACGTGAACTCCGATCCCTGACAGATTTAACATACATCAAACCCTCTGTACGACGGAGTCCTTAGTAGAATCGTGACTCAAACATGTAACTTCACTAACACATCACCGACCACGAGTTCAATGTCATGACCACTTGGCGGCAGCGGCCTCCACGTGGGCAGTAATCAATAGCATTCCACTGATTGTGATATAAAGAGGAAAGTCTTATTTATATTTCTGATAATTTCTGCAAAGGGCATTTTCAACCGCAGTACCGTCACATAGTGTTCGAAGACAGGGTCATCAATTCACCAGTAATTGGAGTTGTCGGTGATGTCTGGTCTTTTTTTTTTCTCTCGTAGGAGGAGGGGGCGTTGCAGTTCATGAAACTCATTCTATGACTCAGAAAATAATTATCATCCGGATCGGTTAGTAACCATTTGGTGCTAACTTTATTAGTTTTGATTTCGATATCTGAGGGGGAGGGAAGGCGTTACAACATCTTATTCCTAAAAGAGCGTAAGTTACAAATGCAACTAATCGAATTCAAATTATTCAGATTGATATTTTGCAGTATAGAAATTACATTAATCCAAATAAATAACTTATACTACAATCAAACAACTCGTAATATTTATGCAGTAAGAGGTGATTTTTCAACATTAATCATTCTTAAAGAATCTGTTGTCTGTAGTAATATCTACGAGCATGATTCCAACTGGAAAATTTAATAAACTTGAAAGTTATGTACTGGGAACTTAAAACGTATGAAAATTTGAATATTAATTAATGAATACTGAATCAAAGTCATGAAAATGTATTCGTTAAAATACGAATTCGCACGAAAACAACAAAAGTATAATAGAACAAAAGATTAACAAAAAAATAACAAAAGAATAGACACAAAAGTACATTAAAACAACTTCACATAAACAATAGAAAAGCAATAGTTTTTTCACTCAAGAACTCAATACAAATACAATTCTGCAAAATTCGATCAAATATAAACCCTACGAAGAATTCTTTCTTAAATTCAAATATAACTTAAGGAGCTACAGTTACTCTAGCATTTCTGGCCAACCTAAATTATCACAGACATATAACTAGAATTTTGTTCTTTTTCCATAGTTACTCGTTTATTTATATTTGATCAAAAATTATCAAATAGGAATCCTACGTAACATTCCTTCTTAAATTCAAATATAGATTAAGGAACTACAATACGCTATCATTTCTCATTTACTTATCACAATCATATAACCATAACTTTATTATTTTTTCCATTATTACTCCATTTATTTAAATGTGATCACATCCAAACAAAGGAGTAGACGTGCGTCCGTTCACTTCCGTGAAAATGATCAAATATAAACCCTACGTAGAATTTCTTCTTAAATTCAAAAATAACATAAGGAATTACAGTTACGCTATGATTCCTCACCTGTTTATCACAGACACATAGCCAAAAAGAATTCCGTTATTTTTTCCCCTTAAAAAGTATTGTTGATATCGACTTCACAAATGCTCATTGTGAATTCTTTTTTATATATTTTTTTAGTTTCAAAGTCTGTCGATTGTCGCGAAAGTGAAGTGAAAGAAACGTGTTCGAGAAGTTTCTTCGACCATGAAAGTTTCTGAATCGAAATCGTCACGGCGTGAATAATAGAACGGCGGTGGTCCTGAAAACATTTTAAGTTTTACAAACATTTATCTACAGCTATTGTATTTCGATGATATTCTCATCAGAATGGATGTGACTGCAGATATATATCCAATATCGTCTTGAGTGTGTTGGAATGAGAAAATATCAGGTAGGAATTGGAATTTTTTTTTTCCCACAAGAAAGCATACGAAAAACTGCGAAGAGAAATATAGTTTTGGAATAAAGGTTTGCGTTTTTCTTGAAAATCTTTAAAATATATTTTATTATTTTAGTTTCGCATATTTCTGAATATCTTTTTACAAAAAAAATTAAATTTCTTGTCAATTTCAAAATATTTTGCATTATAAAATAAGAAGTACTAGGATAAGAAAGTCGTATTTTATTATTCAGATTTCTTACTATTATCGTAGCCTCTGTTATTTCCTTCGAAACCTGATGCTACTCAAGACCCACTGTGTAGCAAGGTTGATGCATGTTAAGCACGTAGAGGTTCCAAATTCTCTCATTGTCAAGGTGTAGAAGTTTGGAGATGGAAATGAGTGAGTGTTAATGATGGTGAAACTTAATGGATCAAGAGCCAGATATGGATATTTTGCGTCAAACAAGGTGTAACTGTAATGTTGACGTTTGAAATAATGGAGAAAATATTAAAAATTGGTAGACAAGAAGGTGGGTCGTAAATACAGAAGATTCGCTAGGGTATTCGGAGGGCTAGCTACTTGTATTTACACAGTTAGCCCAACGGAAAAGGTAAAAGATCACTCGTGGGAGCAATACCTGTACTTATCTAAAGAAGATAAGTCCCTGAGGACTTGGAGCGGGAAGCACCAGCTCAGGTGTCGCCCTCGTCACTTAGTAACGGATCTTAACTTGCAATTTCTAATTTTATTTATAAGAGTCAATAATAGTTTATAATAGTCAATGATAATAGAATAGCCCAATGGACGGAAATTCACACACAGACAAAATAAATCTACTTATTTCCTTTTTTTTTCTTCAAGTTATGAACTTTTAAATTCGGATGACTTTCTACTCTCTCTATGGCCAGTTGACCTAAGTGCGCTTTAATTATAATTTGGAATAATAAATTAATTTATTTGTCAACGATTCACTCGGGTTCATGTAAGTAGAATAACGGGAACTGGGGGTTCGATTCCTCAGCCTATTTTCAAACTTTTCTAACAATCCTCTGATCGCTTCTTAAAATACGAAGGACTAATTCAGACGTTTAAGTCGTAAATCTGATGAATTGAGTAGTAAATCTCACTATCACCATATATATATATATATATATTGTGAATTTCTAATATTCGTGATATTGGCATCTTTCGTACTTCAAAAACTCTACGTCATAACTTTTCTGGCTGATAAGACCATCTTCGCCTTTTTCCGAAAAGACTCACCTGAAGCAACCAATTGTTTTGATTGTTGCTTGGTTTATGTTCATTAATGAAACCAAGTCTCAACAACGACGATAACAACTCGACGCAAAATGACGTTAAGCAACTCGACGCGGTCGCGATCAAATTTTAATTTGGCAGCAAAATGACTACCAAATCAAAGCTAACTTATGAATCAATATCAAATTTGTTTCGACTCCGTTTAACAGATAGTAGCCCCCGATGGTAACAGCAGATTACCTCAATGATGTCATATTTCAAATACAAGTACATTTTAAACCATTCTCGATATTCATTGCATTTCATAATTTCGATCTAATCTACATGTATCACGCTTCATTCAATAGGGAAAGCTTCATTTTAAACAAAAAAATAGAAAAGTTGCAAGATTTATTCAAGGGAAAACCGCAATCTATCCCAATTTTACCACTTGAACGAGGCTCAAAATTGCCAGGTCCGTTGCCATTTGTTTCCGTGTTACTGCTAAGTACAACGTTACTTAAAAATCAATCAAATATTTTTTTATAATCTTTCCTTGTGAATAATGTGACATAGTTCGGATTTTGAGCAACTATACATCTATAACTCACACAAAATATTTTTGCAATAAAAATGTAGTGACCTTTGGAAATGATATCAGTTTAAGAATTGTTATCATTCCTTGTAAGAATTTTTTTTTTACATCTTCAAATTTATATTATCTTCAACACTGATTTATAAGGAGAGAAAAGAGAGAGAAAAAATAGCAATATAAATATTTTTATTATTAATAAAATACTATTCATTTCAATTAAAAAAAATTTACAAATAAAGTGCTTAACTAAAAGTTTGATATTTACTTATTGTACAGATTTTTGTTCGTTTCAGCAAAAATATTGTATTTAATTTGTGTAGATTGAAAACATAACTTTAAGTTACTGAAGTTATAATCTATATTACTGTGCAGGTGCATGATATTAATTGTTAACATTACATTAAATGTCATTTATAGTAAAGAAAGATAAATTTTTAGCTGACTTCTACCACATTTAATTTTAAGTTAAGTGTGTGAAAATAAAAATAAAAAAAAAAGATTTTCAAAGAATTTCTTTAGTATAATAGTTGTACTCTTTCGTGAAAATCACAATCAAATACAATGAAAATTAAAAAATTACATAATAATTTGTCCTCGATTCCCAAATGTAGTATTTTGAAAGATCATTTAAAATTAATTGGCAATCTCTTGAAAAGCCATTGAATTCCTTTAAAATAAATTTTTAATTTGTTTTAATGAAGAAATTCACTCTTTGTCAATGATTCATTTATAATATATTTTCAAATGATCATAATATTTCAATAAAGAAAAAAATATTTTTTTAACTGGTAACAACATCGTTTAAATAACAAATTTTTATTCAATTTTACCTAATTGCCAATAAATATAAAGGGATGTTATAGCAGTTTGGGGATTTTCAGTTATTTCTTTGAAAATTCAGTTGGTTGCTAAGCTTTATCAGAAATATGGAATAGTATCATTCGTACGATATAGAAACACTTAAGAACTATTGGTTCCAAGACTTTAAATTTGAAGAAACTTACTGCAATTAAGTTTTTAATTTATATTGAGAAGACGACTGGATTTGGAGTTGATTTTATCAATGATGAAATATATTTTTTACAGAATCCATAAACCATCCTGTAACAGGACTCTCCTGCGTATTTTTCTTCAGCTAACCTCTAAGACATCTACTTGTGAATGAGCTGAAGTAGTTTATTTTGAAATCCTAATAAAAACTGAAGTGAAGCTATTGCCTAGTTTGAAATAATTTCTTACTGCCTTAATTAGAGACTCTTTAACTATTGACCTATTATGGAAAGAGAAGGAATTAATCCCGGGCGGATACAGAACGAGCACCTTGAGGTACATTATTTTTGTACTGACGACGAGATGAAAGCTTCTATTAAAACCTTGTATCGACAACAACCACTGGAATTATTTTCCGACTAATTGCTTGTTGGGGAAAGAGCTAGAAACGGGATGGTAACTATGTCGAAAAATGAACATTGCATTGAATGGAGGGTACATTAGCATTCAGATAAAAGAATTAAGAAAATCGGGTTACAAATAAAAGAATTAAAGGCTATCACGGCAGGGCGGCATTACTTTTCAATCAAGCTTAGCATATGTAGCTTACGATATTATGAATTGATTGAAATCTTGCAATATTTTGAAAAACGTTGATAAAGGTGTTGTGTATACTCTCAATGCCTCCTTTGTTGCCAGAATTCACACTTTTTAATCGTAAGAAAACATTAATTGAATACAATACATTAATGTGTGTGTGTGTGTGCGTGCGTGCATGTTATGCCTTTCTTTTAAATATTTTTATGGTTCTATTTAATTAAGTTTCAAAAACAGTCGATGCCAATTTCATTTGTAATTAATTATTTTATTGTAGCTAAGAGACAGACCATTTCCACACTGCGGGAGATACAATTCCGCCGTTGGATAAAGAGAAGAGAACAGTGCAAGCGTAAAATTATGAGAGCAAGAGAGAGCGCTTTTTTTGCAGTGCATCAAGTTATATATCAGGGATTTTTCACAATAAACGTCATAGAACACATGGGGTGAATGGAGGGACTTCGAGGGAATTTAAGTGCAGACATTAAGTCTAGTAGGGATCATCCCTACAGGTCTGAAGCCGTGTGAACGGCTTTGTCAGCGAATTTTTAAGAACGCGTGAATGCATTAATTAAGTTAGAAAGGAATGGTATCAGGAAATAAGAATGAACACTTTACTTTTAAATGAGAGAATGGGAAAAATTAGGAAATTAAATTATTATTATGAGAAACTAATATGAATTAAAGTTAAATCATTACACACACACGTATATATGTAACGTATTTATTTTAACGTTTGTTCAATATTAATGAATCATTCCATACATGGCCGAAATACTTTTATTTCCATATTGTAGCAGACTTTAGTGGGATTTCGGCCACCTAAGGCCGAAGCGAAGTTACCATACAAATTTCAAATGATCATCAGAGAGAGAAGCATAAGAAGAGCAATAAGAAGGAGAGAACGTTTTTCGCTGTGTTTTGCTATTTATATGAGGGAAAATTCAATTAAACGTCAGATCCAAACTGTCTGAATGGAGGGACTTCCAGGGAAGATTAATATAGACCTAAAATCTGGTAGGGATCATCCCTACAGGTCTGTTCCGTGAGAAGAGAGCATTGTCAGCGAATTTTTTAAAACGCGTGATTGAATTAATTAAAAAGAATAGGAATTGTATCAGAAAATACGAATGAGCATTATCGTTTAAAGGAGAGAATAGGCAAATTTAATAAATTAAATTATTTAAGTGAGAAATTAATGTGAATTAAGTTAAATCATTACATATATATATATATATATATATATATATATATATATATATATACCAGTAACTCAATTTCGTGATATTTACAAAGAAATCTACTTTCGTGATCGTTAATAAATAATTTGGGATAAACACAAATTTTTCGCTAACATCTAAAAATACATAGTAAAATATTTTCATTCACCTTGCTTGTTAGCATTCAACCCAAGAACAACACACTACTTTCGCAAATGTAACAGGATTTATAATGTTTAAAACAATTTTTGTAAGTAGATAGTACATACGCTTTTATCCTGTATTGGAATATTTCGCGATAAATACATATCAGCTTTCCCGAAATATCAGGAGCTTCTCTAGCAGAACATGTTTTTGAATTTCAAAAAGCGTTTCGGCCGATGTTTTCAGCGTCCTGAATAATACATGCCACCCCAGTCACGTTTTAAAGTTTACAAAATGTATCTAATAATAAAAATGTCAGTACGAGAATATTTGATTTTAGAGCATTCAATGAATTTTTCATTCAAAGCGAAGAACCGTTTTTGCTATGTAATAAATTTAGATGACACACATATCAAGATAAGACTGTTTGCGTAAATTTTAATAAATTTGAAGGAACATGTTGTCCTGTGAGCAATTTTTTTAAATCAGTTATTTATAAGCAAAGGTTTATAGTCACATATTTGAACACAGATTAAATATGCATACCTCGAATAAAAATTCATTTTCAAACTAAAATTTATTTTTTTCAAAATATTTAAATACTTTAAAATTTATACAGTGATGTAATTCCTTCTTTATTTAACTCTACATCCATCTTAAAGTTTAATTAAACATTCTATAAGTTCAAAACTCCAATTGAAAATACGCAAGAAGACCATATATTTTGTTATCTATCAAAGAATATGCAAGGTCGCTCTCTCTCGAATCCCTCTTAAGGTAGTTAATGCGGATTTACATTCAAATAATAAAATCTTAGCTTACCAAATCACTCTTTCCGGTTCCAAAATTTCTCGATTGTAGCAAATTTGACTCCTATTATTCTGATCAGGAACTACTATTTTCAATGTAAATGGTTAATTAAAATGATTCCCTCCAATCTACAACATGTATAAGCTTGTTGTTATCCTCTATGTTCCTTTTCTTTCCTCTCTATTCTATTTCACTTGTATATCACTATGTCTTATTCGATTCACAATACTTCTTATCTTTATCTAATTTACTTTACTAAAGTTTCGTTTTGGTAGGCAACGAGTTGTAATTGTATGCAATTCGAATTACCAAAAAGCCCCAGAGTTTAGAGAAAAGAAAATCCTGAATAGCCGAACATCCCACTGCAACTTGTAGGACTTTTAATGTTTTTAAATTATTTTATTCTCGATTTCTTTGAAGTATTTTTCTCGGTTCTGTACCTGGGTGTGGTTGTACTAGTGTTGCTTACAGTTTTACAAATATTTTTTTCTATCAGTGACTACGAAAAACAATATAAAAACAGCTATATCTAATACTGAGAATGTTTAAATAATAACAATTATAGTTCGGTACATAAATCTTTATTCAATGCACATAATTATCAAACAACTTACACAAAGCAACCAGAAAAAGTTGTAAGACTTTATATTAATTACGAAACAAAAAACGCCTTAAAATACATGACAGTCAAGAAAAATAAAAAACCGTGCACAACGGTTTAAAGTTTTGAAAGTCAATGAAATGACTTAGCTCTCTGGAGAAAAAAAATTAAATAATTATTTAAATAATGTATTTAAACTATGAAAGTTAGTATATATATTTAGAAACGTCATGCAACTAAAATAAGGTAATAGAAATGTTTTCTATAATTTGGTCTTTTTTAGGGCACTGTGTTCCAATCTTAAGGCTGCCAAAAAGCCCGATCCACGCTTTAAATACATTTTTTTTTCAAGTAAGAACTCTGTTCTCATTTTCATACAAATTCGTAATGTTGTAATGAATATAACCACTTATTACATATTATTTTTAAAACTTAGAAACTTTCCAAAAATAAAATTTCAAGACTTGGACACATAAATCTATCTTCCGAAATCTAACGAAATCAGAATCAGAAAGCTTGAAAAATAAATGCAAACATATTTTAAGGTAGTTATCAAACATAAAAAAATATATAAAATAATAAAATAATTTGAAAAACTTGTTTATTTTATTATATTCGAAAATTGTTTTAGGTTTTAAATTTTGGGAAGCAATTTAAATAAAACATACGCAATGTAAAGGACTTCGATTTTTAATATCAATATTTTCTTCATAATTAATTTTCTTAAAAAGTATAAAATAATTTTTATATACGAGTATACAAATCTTGTATCAAATGATACACATATGCATAAAGTCACAGAAACTGATAAATTATATATATCTCGCATAAATAAAAATTATAATTAGTATTCAAGAACTTACCGGTACTAAATTTATTTCGTACGAAAACTATCCTTTTTTTTTTACGCAACTGAATAGAGTATGATCTCCGAATTTCAGAAAGTTAAGCATAAATCACAGTTATTTGTTAAACGTTGAGCTCTGCTGCAAAAATTAAAAAGGAACAGAAACAGCAAAACACTGCGAAAGAGATAACAAAAAGAATTTTCGTGCCAAGACTGTATAATTCGCTACGCTAGAATGCCTAACACGCTCTGAGAGTTTTCACGCAATAATTGTGACGTAATACTAGTAAGTCAACTTTCTCTTTTTTTCCCGCTTCCGCTGGCAGTTTCTTCTCTCCAAGTGATGTGTTTTCTTAACTAGTATTTAAGAATATTTAAACCTTTCACAAAAGATTTCTAAGTATTATTTTGCTTTTATGCTATTGCTAAAGACTTACGAAAACTTATTTTCTCTTCATACTTTTCGAATGCGCAATTTTAAGTATTGCTTATAATCACGTAAAATTCGCTGTCAAAGTCATTACAAGAGAAAGTAATAATAAGTTTCGGCAATAGTAAAGACAACTAATTCAAACTGAAATGTATTCGTAAAAATAACTGTAACTTCTTAAAACTTTTGCAGACTGTAAAATTAATTACAGGAATTGTGTTATTCGCAATGAGGACTCAATTGTTCCGATTTTTTAAAAAAATGTGCAACAGAAAAGTTGCAAAATGTCTGCTATGAGTACGTATTCTGTGAAACATGTGGAAGTGTTTAAATACTTTTCTTTACCAATTTCATTTCGCATCCCTGCTGTTGAACGGTCAAGGTCATGATGGTCAAATCGAGACTCAGATTCGAGAGGGTGCCATTGATGAATAATCTTACAAAATAAAAGTTCGTCAGTAGACTGTGGTTGAAAAGTTCGAGGTCCTTCGCCTTTATAACCCTTGTGTTGCTTCTACGTGCGATGTTAATAAACAATCAATCCATACAAAATAATAAGAGTCGTAAAATTTTAAATAGGATAGAAGCTCAAATTCTTCATTTGATGTCGCGAGGAAGTGAGAGGATTGAGGTTTCTTTACCAGCTAAAATGTTTCCCTCGTCACTTGACCACAGTTCGCAATTACGAGATCCATGGCTAAAAAGACCATTAAGCAGATTTTAATTACGTTCACTATTTTTCTACTTTAATTTCTGTAATTTTTTGCAGAAAATTATTTGAGATGTAGTTATATCGAAATTTCCACAATGAAGATTAAAGTAATCATAGCATAAATCTTCAAATAATTTTCTAAACTCAATAAATTTTTTAACTATACGTAATTAGTTAGAGTTTATTAAATGATCTTATGAAATATGAAATTACCATTTCATGTAAAAGCACAAACATAAAGACTTCAAAGGGATAATTACTACATGCATTGATTTAAATGAATAATGAGCTTTAATTTTATTAAAAAAAATTAATTACATTGGCAAACTTTTCGTCTGAATCAATCAAAAATTATTCTTTTCAAAGAGGATCGCTAGCCTGTATGGATATCGATCCTTTTGTGCTTTCTTCTCCTGAAATTAATTTTAATTTATAAATGACGCAAGCTACAATTTCTGAGCAACAAACAAATAAAATATTTGTTTGACTTTCAAAACAACACGAGTTCATGTAATCATACTATCAAAAATATTTTCACAATTTACATCATTATTTTGTCAATTAAAATATAGAATAAAGAAATTTGAATTCTGAAAAGAATCTTTAATTTATTTAAAAAAATACATTCAAATTTTATTACTTTGAAGTACCTTTATTTAGTTTCGGAATATATTTCTGTATATTTATTTATATTCAATAAACTACTGGCAAAATTTCTTCGTACACTAAAATGATAAATACTAAAACCATAAAAACATAATATAAGACTTGAATTTAAAAAGCATGTGTAATAAAACTGTAAGACTTCAGTCAAAACTTTCTCTTTAAAATATCAACCGAAACAACTAGCATTTTGGCTAGATTATGCAAATTTTGATTGAAAAGTTGTTTCGTTCGCCATATATAAGTCAACATTACTCATGCATATAGGATGGTACAATGGTGGACAGAAATTGATTACTAACATACACACTTAAGCTTTCAATATGAAACCAAAGTGTATTACCGAATTTGCGAAGAAAAACCGAGTCGATGGAAAATCTGTTCAAGAAATAACAAATGATCTGTCAAAAATGACTACGACAGAAAAAAAAAAAAGAAAAAGAAACCGGGATCTATATATAAGAAAAAGCTAACCGGTCAAATAAGCAGATCTTCAACTCTGGTCACTGTTCATAAAGTCCTTCAGGATGTCAACATGAACTTGTCGCTTCGTTCCATTCAATACGAATCGAAGCGCTTAAGATTTCGCTACAAAAAGGTGGGAAAATGTTTGCCCTTCAGAAAATCTCATCAAGAAAATGGAGCGAATCTTGTGAGTAATTGGATAAGTAATAACCAGCAATGAAATAATGAGATACTTACTGATGAAAAACGATTTTTTTTTAAGGATGTCCGAATTATGAGATGTCTTACATGAAGGTAAAATGTAGGAGAAGAGATCCTGATCGGAAAAAAACGCCCAAATCGTGGTGTACATATTCTTGTCTGCAGAGGAAAGGACATATAACAGAAATATATTTGTGCAGGGCTTACGGGTTCTGTTTCAGCTGAGGTGTAGGGAGATTTCTTGTTGGATAAAACCTTTTACATTGGATGAGATATTCTTCACAAACAAACTGGTTTGTTCTTTAACAAGGTAAACTGCTCTGTCCATACTGCCAATTGTATTAAAATCATCCTTGATAATGAGCGTTGTAGTTTTACCTTGACTATTTAGTAGCTCTGATCTGAATGTGATTGAAAGTATATGGAAGGTGATATCTGACATCGTTTATGAAAACAAATCGTTTGATCAGAATGAAACAACTCAAGCAAAATGTTCAGCCAGTTATCAAATAAATCGAAGCTAATGCTAAGGACACATTTTGATATTTATTTAACAGCATGAACTCAAAACTTCTACAAGTGAGAGAAGAAGAAAGAGGGAAAATGGGGGGAGGGGAATATTCAATAAAACTGAAAAATTTAGTTATGAAATCTAATGCGTATTAAAACTTGTTGCGTATGAAAAGATTTTGCACTTTACTTTTAATGACGAATTTCAAATCCTTATAAAAGACTTAGTGATTAAAAGATTTTCTATGTTTTATCGGGTTATTAGGTTAATATGATGTATAATATTGTTGTGTGAATGTGTGTGCGTGCGTGTATGGGTGTGAATATACTAGAAACACAACAAAATTAATATATTTTTATTTAAAAGTTTTCGGTATACGAAACAATTCTGCGAGGAGAGTGTATGTTCTCAGAATTATAGTATAATTATTTCTTTCAATATTTGATTCAAAATAATGACTAAAGATAATCCTATGCTACTATTATGTTTCCCTATTGCAACTATAACTTTTATTTAATGTTTACTAGCACTCAAAATCACAATTTTTATTTACTAGTGTCCCTAAATATTTATATACAACAACAAAAATATACAATTGAAAAGTATTACGCACATTTATTCGATTAATTCCATAAACCTCAACACGCATGCTGCATTTATGATGAAATAGACCTATCATAATATTTAAATTCGTGAAACAATATCTTATAACTTCTTTTATTTAGATTAATTACTTGAGTCTTCTTAAGTCTGACTGTCCCAAGTTCTAGGATTGATTAGCTTTCTGTCAACAACTAACTTGATAAATAACAGAAGCAAGCTTGTCATTTAGATGATGGATGATTTCGATGATAAATCTTTGCCCTTTTTTCTCCTTCAATACTTATTAAAATGTCTTGGGAATTCTGTGATGAATATTCAAGGAGTAATAGAGGTCAATTTTATTTAAATCGAATATTCACATTTAAGCTATGAAAGAAAATAAATATTATATATATATATATATATATATATATATATATAATCGAACCTTTTAAAGTATAAATTTTGTGTTAATGAAGAGATTAAATAACTGAATTTTAATACAAAATGGAGCTCTACAAGAGTTCTAAAAGTTCCATAAAAAAACTTACAGGGTGAGTTTATTTGTTATATTGATAAGGTCCCAGAGGTTATTATGCTGATATTTGAGAAACATTTTGTGCTTCTGTGATTAATAAACATCTTGTTAATCATAATATTTTTAATAAAGTTACTAATGGTGATAAAGAAATTACCAATAGAATAAAGGTTTTATATAAGATATTAGGTTATACTGGATTTTGTAGTTTCCTCATAATTTTGTAACTTCTAAATTTTATAAAGCACCTATTAAATTTAGAGCTGTGATTGATGATTTTAATACTCACATTAATGAAGTTTGTTAATTTTTACAAAAGATTTTTCAAAATAATATAGATGGTTTTGATAAGACTTTAGTTACAAAAGACAGTTATGAAATCATTAATTATGTTAATAATAAAGAAATTTACACAATTTATAGATATTACTTTAAGTATTTGAATAATTCGATAAATATAGATATTTATCGAATTACTCAAATAGATATTATCGATTTTATCATTGCGTGTGTGTTCTTCTGTTTAATTTTTAAACAATTAAAAATCAATAATTCTATATCTTTAGAGAATTTTAAATTTATTTTTAATATTATTTTAAAAGAAAATTAAGTATTTAATAATGATAAAAATATACAACCAAATTAAAGGAATACTATAGGGTGGAATATCTAATTATGATCTTGCTAATATTTACATACATTTTTATGAATAAACTCTTATAAATAATAAATTCACTTTATTAACATATATAGATGACTTATAATTTTTCAAAATAAATGTAACCCAGAATTTTAACCGGATTTACCCCTCTTTTCATCATTCTGCTTTAAATCTAACTAAAACTGTTATCAATTCTTATAAAACAGATTATTTAAATATTCAAAGTTGTAGTGATAACAAGAATTATAAGTAATATTTTTGACAAGAAAGACAATCCTTTTTTCCAATTAATAGAGTTCCTTTCTTTGATAGCAATTTAAGCTTAAATATCAATAGGAACATATTATATAAATTTATTCTTAGGAATACTAAATTAGTTAATATGTCTTTATGTTTTCAAAATAATTTAAATAAATTCTTTCATACTTTCTTTAGTCTGATTACCCAATCCACTTTTTTCAAAAAAAATTAAATATGATTATTATTAAATAAATCAATTTTTAAAATTATAAATTCATTAATTCTCTATTGTTTGCTTATTTTTTTGTATTTTAGCTTCTATTTGATTTTATTTAATTATTTGTATTTCGTTTTAATATTCATATAGTCTTAGTAAAGAATGTTTTTCTAACTTTTCAAATTTTTAGATGTATTTTTCTTAATTCTAATTGCAATTAATAATGGGCGATACTGTAATTATGAGTCAGGTGTTTCAGTTTTGGGCACCAATTTTAAGTTTGTGACTAAAATGGCGTTATTAATATAAAAGTTCAGTAACCACTTTTTAATATGGAGACATTCGGGACCACGGCTATGTAGGATTGGCGAATTTGCAGGAATATCAAGTGTCTACATAGTTTTAACAAGGCATCCAGGATAAATGATTCTAGATAAAATTTTGTAAGCGATTAAATCCTTTATTGCATTTACGCCCATTTTGAACCTGTGTAGACAATATGAATGCCCTATAAAGTATTTCCTCTTCCTAATTATAAATTTAAAACCAACATAAATCATTGATTTCATTGAATATTCTTACATTGATAAAAACTCAGTTTAACAGAAAAATCAGTATAGTACAATGACAGTTAAAACAAGTTGTGACGAGGTACTCTAGTTATCTGCTTTATACTTATTAGTTTAATTAACACACAAAGAACACCTTACTGGACTTCAAAAACACTTTACTACTCAGCACAAGTGTATGCATATAATTTCAATGTTGTGCAAATATTGTATGTAACCTTCTAGAAAACAAGAAACACTGCACTGAAATTTAAGGAAAACATTGGGCGAAATTGCGAGCAGCATTGTGTGGGAGCCTAACGATCTAGGCTCCGACACAATGCTGAATACATGCGCCGCCGAATACAAACGAAAAAATCCGGTAGCAAGCTTCTCAATCGGTGCAGGATTATAAAATGTTCCAAACCATGGAATGCCGGATGAAAGATTCACATACTGTACATAAATAAAATCAAAGAATTATCGATAAACAAATGTAATTTTTTTTTCAAAACATGCTTACGCTATGGTTGCTTATCAATTTCGAATAAATATTTTCTTACTTTATTTTCCCTATTGATTCAGGTCCAATGTACATGATGATACAACTACTGAGAACTAATTATTCAGCAAATGCAATACTTCAAAGAGATAGGATGTAACCCTTTAACAAACCTAATTAAGAATATTAATTACGTTGGGATACATACGAAAGACATCTGGTTTGTTTCCAAGATGAACTCGGAAGCAGCAATGTGAAAACATTGTTCTGTAATTCCCATCAGAATACACATTCAATGAAGTAGGTATTGCGCAGCATAGCAAATATCAAATGTACTAAAAAGTTTTAACATAAATCCAATAATACACTTCCTTTGAAAATAAATTCTCACTCTCTTTAAACGTAATTTCAATTTTCATTTTATGTCTAGAGATACTCTATATATATGCTTACATTTTCGAATCTGTGTTCCTTACTAATGTTTATTTTAATTTTAAGCTTTTTTTTTATTTAAAATATAATGAATTTTCATTCTAAAGTTTCGTTTCTTAACTTACCTTCGACTTAACATTATACACACAATCCCAAACATAAACTAGATTTATCTATAGATTTCAAGCCTTTAACTTTCCCCCTTCTTTTTGTAGAAGAGAGTATGTTTGCTAAATTTTACAAGAGAGATTTTTCTCGATTCTTTTAAAGACAATTTTCTAGATTCTACGATAAATCTATTCCCAAAAATGAATTTTTCTATGAAACTAGAGTATGAACTCTCTCTTCTAAATTTAAGGGATCTTTTGGTTAAACAGAATTAAATTTGGAAGGATAAATTTGATTTAAATAGAGATTTCATGCCACACTTTTTTTTTCAGAGGAATGTGTGTTTTCGAAATTCTAATTACGAATATCTCTCTTCAATAATAATTTCCGAAAATGAATTTCTCTCCTACATTCAATCCCTCTTCTAATTGTTACAAAGATAATGCGTATTCTGAACTCAGTGGTATACTAACGAAATCAATTAAAATACATAAAGTTTACTAGTATTTACTAAAAGATTGTAATTTTGATAAATTTGTAAAACACATCGAAGACCTCGATGACTATGTAGTTTAAATAAGCTAATCGTTAAAAAAGCTAATATCACTTGCATAAATTTCTTAATAAATTATCTGCGCTTTGAATTACAAAACAGAACCTATAAGTAAACCCAAGAAATATTTAACGAAATAAAAACAAAAGTTTCAATTAGATAAAAGTGAATACACAAAAAAAGGTTACTTTATATAATTTTTGTCATGAATTCATAAAACTGTCCATGCATAATTTTAGAAAAGGAAGGGTCCATAAATTTTCAAATGACTGGTTTACAGATGTTTTGCAAAGTCTAATAGTTAGTTTGAAATAATCCAAAACACCAAAAATATTTAAAATAAAAAAAAATCATTTCTAAATAATACATCAAAACTCTTATTAAAAAGCAAAAGTATTAAGTAATAAAATCAAAAGTATAAAAAACATCAATAAAATAAAAGAATAATTAGTAAACAAATTTATTGTTACTGCTTTTCTTTTAAACGTATATATACTATCAACTAAACATGTATAGGCCTATAACATACTGTGACATATTCAATTTTTAAAAACAAACGATTTAATCTTAGTGTGATACTTTTTTAAGATATTATCTGTTCTACTTTTAAAAGCAGACGATTTAAACTTAAAGTGATACCTTTTTCAATATTCTTTATTAAGATATATTTTTTTGGCAGCACCAGATCATAGTTTTGATTTTAGATAATTTACTGGCAACGGATATGAAATTCAGTACTGAGTTTGGTTCCAAAAGGTAAAGACGAACGTTGATAAATGATGCTTGTGTAAAATTGTGTCTTGAATTTATGTTTTAAAAGATGTGCGCAAATAAATGTGATGTCCGGAAAACAAGTCATTTTTATTAATAGTCTTCAATACAGTACAATACATACTTGTTTACAAAAAGAAAAGTCCAATAAACAATCTATACCGTACTTTAATTAAATGGAATTTTAATTTTATAAAGTAAAAAAGTAGTTTCTAACATTTTATACACAGTAAAAAAATATTTATTCTTTTAGACATGAAAGAGAGAGAGAGAGAGTGGCACGTAAATTTTGAAATATTTTTCTGTAATTAGAGAAATAATTTGGTGATAGTGTCTATTTTTAATTAACATCGCACTAGAAGTTACAAGAGGGTTATTTAGTGACAGTTCTTGCAATTTTCAACCCCCTCCCTCCCCCCGGGTCAAGAAATATTTTAGAAAGTTATTTTGCAGAAGAAAAAATTTCGTCTTACTAAGAATATAGTTTTCAACATTTGGCAATAAGAAAAATTCAAAACTAGCAATATTTTGCTTTAACTAAATGAAATTTTAACTCCTTTTATGAAGTAAAAACTAACACAAAACTAACTAATGAAACATATTGTATACAGACATTTTAATTTGTTCGAATAGAAATGGGTGGTGGCTTGTGTGTGTGAAGTATTCTTCTCTCTATAAATTAGTAAAATAAAAACGTGATGGTGTTTGATCTTAAGGCTCCCATCTACCCGCCATTTTGATTTCATCAGCTTAATGTTAATCCTATGCAATTTCGACTTGAATTCTCCCATCTAATAAATAAATAATGAATGAATGAATAATATTATGAATAAATAATATAATGAATAAATAATATAATGAATAAATAATATAATGAATAAATAATATAATGAATAAATAATATAATGAATAAATAATATAATGAATAAATAATATAATGAATAAGAGCAATATATAATGAATGCTTCTGTTGAATTACTTTTTTCCTCCGATTCTTAAAAATATTTGAAAATGTTCTTCAAAGACCGGAAAACTCAAAAACGAATAATTAAAATAAGAATAAAAATATTTTTAAAAATCTTAGGAAAAAAGTAATTCCACAGAAGCCTTCATTATTTTTTGCTCTTTCAGATGCACTTTATTGCATTTAAATAGATCAAATAATAAAGATGTGAGAATTAAAGTCAAAATTCCGTAGGATTAACATTACGTCCACGAAATCAAAATGGCGGGTAGACGGGAGCCTTAATTGACGCGGCACCCAAAGTTACACGAGGGCTATAAGCAAAAGATATTGCTATTTTGATCCATATGAACCATGGTCAGGTAAAAAAGATTCATTTTAGAAAATTATTTTACAGAGGAAAAAATGCTGTCAGTTGAAGAACATAGTTGCCAACATTTGTATACAAATATAAGTTAAAATGAGCATCCCTTTTTAAGTTTATATTATTTTGTTTTCTAGTAGGAACACTAATCATCGCTTTTGAAATAAATCCACACTTAAAGATTTTCCATTCATACAGCCATAACTATTCTGTATGCTATGAATGTAGGACCACTTCAATAGCTAAAAATGAAGGTGAAAAAATATAAGGTATTGCTCTCTTTATACATTTCAAAATGCTTCTTTATACAGCAAGTATGTTTCATTCTTTTATTTTAACTAAACTTTTTTCAGGAAAAAAATTCGACAACATTTTTGTTAGGCGTGTCACGTCATATCATCCAAAAAAATAAAAGATAGTGTTTTCAAGAGCGAGCGACTTGGAAAGAAGGAAAAAAAGATTTCCATCATAAAAGTTTTCCAACAAATTGGATATAATAAAAATGAATGTCATTTGTAATCAAACGGAAAAGTTTTAAGACATACAGAAAATTGAAGTCGTCTTATATAATATTTTCTTCTTTAATAAATTAAATTACATGAAGCAAAGACGAAATGCAATTCGTTACAAAAATTCTGCATTTACTTCGATGTGTTTGTTCTGGAAGAACTTCATGTACAGGTACATTTGTAATATTGGATGAACAAAATGAATATGTTTGATGTGAATATATTGAATAAATATGCCAAAACGATTTGGAAGACTAGATTTTTATAATGAAATAAATGAATGTTGGATCAATAAGAAAGGAAAATGTAACGAAGGCCGATGTTGCAGATCATAGGTCAATAATTCAATTCAGCCAAGGACATTTTCCGGCCAATGGTTTATCGAAAAACCAAATTATTTTGAAAGTTTAATCAGATATTAATATATTTTGAATGAATAATTATTGGTATAATCTTGCCTATCACTATAGGATTCTTGATCAAAGATACACGAGACTTTTCTAAAAGACTTTTTCTGAAATACTTATACCTTCTGAAATTACACCAATCTATATATTTTTTCTAATTTATTGGGAGTGTTTATTTTTGTATGGTATGTAGAAGTTGGACGTGTATTGAGTCAATTGACCGCTAATTCTTCTACTTCTGTGTGTATATCGAATGAAAACATTTCTCCTCCTAACACTTCCTCGAGGGGTCCAAACAAATAGTGAACTTTCGAAGTCCAGTCTACAGGCAGGAAGTTCCTTCGAGGGTTGTCTAGTGAAGTTTCTTCAATTTTTCTTAAACTAAACCATCTGTGTGAGGGAATCTTGTATTGTCCAGAGGCCACGATAGGGTAATAGTCATTGTCAAGAACTCGGGGCCGGGATTATTTCCGTTGAGTCGTTGTTTCGAGTCCTGGGATCATTAAAGTCCACCGTGTAGCGTCTGACGTATACCTGAGCTGGCACCTCTTTCTCTCTCTCCAAACTCCCACACTATGCTAACGGGAAGACTTGGTACCTTGATCAGATTTTAAAGTGCATCAACCCCGTTACAATTAAGATCTTTAGTTACGAACCCAAGACTCGAAGAAAACAACGCTGTTAACGAATCCGAGATCTTGGCCACTAGGCCACCTCGAGCAAATCGAGTATTTGTTTTTAATGTAACAGTTTCACCTTTTGGGGCATTTCATACAGAACCGCTTTAGTTTAGGGTATTAGCGACCATATAAGTAAGCATATAAAAAATAGAACTATATAATTTATTATTTAAATTTAAAAATAATTTTTCATAGTTGTTTAATGACAAAATATATAACAATCTGCCCCTGATAGTTGGTTGGTTTTATTAACGTTCGCACTAGAAGCAACACGAGGTCTGTTGGCGACGGACCTGAGAAGTTTGAACTTCGGTCAAGTGACGAGAACGAAACCTGAACTTGCACTCTCTCTCCTAACTTCCACACCACGCCAAAGGGAGGAATTTGAACCACGGCAGATTTAAAGAGCATCAGCCCCGGCTACACGGTGGGATTTTCGTGACATCAAGGCTTTAACCTACGACTCGATGAAAACCGCTGGCCGCGAGTCCACTGCCATATTCCCTAGGCTATCACGGCCCTGCTGCTATTAAAAAAAGTCTCGTTTATAATTATTTGATCCACCTTCGTTACTACATATAATTTGCTCACATAATGAAGAAACGTATTTCTTAAATTTATTTTTATACTTCATTGCATTTATTTATAAGTAGTCCGAAGTTTAACTAGTTTGTTTTTGAACTAATTATATATAATATTGATATAGTACGAAATTTATACACATGCAAACTATTTTAAATATGATTTATACAGAAAAAAATATTCATGCATTTATAGATCCCAAAATATTCAGACAATAAAAAATTTATATATTGCAAGGGAATAAAAACCGAATTTAGTAAAGTATTCAGTATTCTTTGTAAGGAATCTGAATATTTTGTGAAGAATTTTAAGTTTCTTAAATTTCTCTAAAGTATTTGGAATTTTTATAAGGGAATTTTATAAAATCTAGAATTTTTATTTTTACGTGAGAGAATATTTTCCAATCCAAGGCGTTTGTGAATAATTTAGGGGAATGCACTATTTTTTTTTTTTTTTTTTTAAAATCTAGTAAAAATATCCAAAGAAATTGAGGCGACTGTTTAATGTAATACTTGGATCAAAAAATCGAAAGAAAAAAAATTCAAAATGGCATTTTAAAATAGATAAAGAAATAAATCTCCATTTTTTTAAATTTTTTTCTTTTTACTTAAGCAATTCAATTGAAAAAATATCACCATGAAAGAGGCTCCTATAGACGATAGAGATGAAGTCTCAGAATTTGGTGACAATTGTCGTAAAACTCTCGTCTAACTGGAAAATTCTTTAGCGAAAATGTAGGAATATCAATGTCCAAATATTCATAACTTATCCCCTATTGATGATCAGAATAAGATTATCTCACCGTTAGACTATTATATACGTTAAAATACTTCAAATGAACATTTTTCTTAATACACATTCTACATTATATGAAATTGAATTTCAGGATAAAATACATGCGTTGACCTAAATTTTAAGAGAAGTGAATTACAATGAAATGTAAGAAATCATCTTACTTACCAATGTAGTATCATATTTTTAACAGTTCAGTTCTCTCATGTTTTCAGAGTAATGTGAAAAGTAAACATTACATAAGGCATTATTTACTGAATATTAATAAAAAAAATTAATAATTAAAAAGTAAAATAATATGAAACTTGAATAAAGAAACTTAAATGAAAGAAAATGATTGAAAATTAATAATTTAATCAAATTAACTTTAAATTTAGTTACTCTATATATGATTTGTTTCCGTTCTATCAATTCAACATCTCCCAGATAGCCCGTGATAATTAGACAGAGTTGAATGGAACTGCATTTTCTAGTTTAATTGATAACACTATCCCAGTTGGAAGGATATATGCATGTTTTGAATTGTGACATTTCCAAAAGACATTGACTACACTAACTTTTTTACATATTTAACAACTAAGAAAGATGAATTTAGAATGAATAATTTTTAGATTTGTGAGCTGTTTAATTTCAACATGAATAATTTTACCATTTCCTGTCAAAGTCTTTTTAATTATTCTATTCACAGCTATAATAGACGCCAATTTTTTTTTACCTCAGGAGCTAAGAAATTTGTAAGTTTTATAAAAGAAGTTACTGCGGCCCTCTTCCTCAAATCGAAACTTATAGTGAAAGGAGTAAAAGCTCTTGATAACCGACCTGTAAAGAAATTTTTTTAGCCCTATTGTCTAAGGCCCTCAATCATAACGTCTGCGGATCTGCCGATAACAAAATAAAATCTACCACCAAACATGGCCAAAATCTGCAGACATCCACCGAAGTGGTGCCCCAAAATTTGAACAATAGAGTGGTTCCCAACTTTTGAAACTACTTATCAATTATAAGAGTATATAATCCTTTTATAAATCTTTCATCTAAATGTTAGAAATCCAATAAGAATTCTTATAATCAGTTAGACATTATTTATACATTTCATACATTCCCAGATAAAAATAATCATTCAGAAATTTCCAATTGGAGCTTACCATTTCAAACCTAGTTTATAATGATATGACGTGGTTCAAAACGTGAACTGTTTTTCACAACAGATGGCATTGCTAAGGAAAGTTGGTATTACCATTGTGTGCCATCATCTAATAAACGGCACCAAAATTAATTTGAGACTGATGCATAGGTCGGCTTTGACTTCTGTCACGTTCAGTTGTCAATTTGCGACTTTTACCTATCGATGAGATCAGGATTCATCACTATATACCCGGGAACCAAGCAACAATCAAAACAATAAGTTGATTCCAATTGATACATTTTAAGTTCAGTTTAGTTTTATTTTTTTATTAAAATCACAGTAGAAGCAATACGGGGGGCTATTGGCGACGGACCTCGTAATTTTGAACCTCGGTGAAGTGATGAGAATGATACCTAAGCTGGCACCCCACTCTCCGAATTTCCACGCCAACGGGAGGACTTAGGACCCCGACAGATTTAATATGCATTACCTCCGGCTACACGGCGAGTCCTTAGAGGCTAAGGATCGAACCTGTGACTGAACGAAAACTGCCAGCCACGAATCTGAAACCACGACCATTAGGCAACCGCGGCTACTGATCCACTCCAAAGAAGAGGAAATCTTTTCAGCAGGAAAAATTATGGAGACGACTTCTTAGGGATGCGGAGGCTCAATGATACTCAATGACTTCTTAGATTCGAAGGAAAAGATCAATGGATAATACTAAAGTGTGAGTAACTCTACTCCCTTTTCCCATTCGTTGGCGTGGTGTGGAAGCTAAAAAAGGGGGAGGCTAGCTCAAGATGACTCTTCATCACTTGACCGAAGTTCAAAATTACGAGATCCGTCACTAATAGCCTTCTTGGTGTTTCTAGAGCGACATTGAGAAAACCAACAAATCAAACCATTTCCCATTTTTACCAAGGACAGTGTGTGAGAGTGTGAACTACTCTCGCATATATTTTAAATTATACTATGAATTTTTATTTTACTATCGTTTATTCTAATTAAAAGTATCCTATGTCCCATATCAGAATAGACTTGCACACACAACCATTTCTCCTTCAAAAATATTAGATATTTCAGAAGCAAAGCAATTTATACTTTCCGAATGCAACGAGCAGAACTGACTATTTATTCCATCTCTTTTGTGTTTTAATAATTCTTGCACATACCAACGTCAATGCTGATCCAAAGCAGATGCCAGCTCCAAAACATGAAAGAGGAATTTAAATAATTACGCTTACGCGAAAACGGCGAAGGCTTGTTTACTCAAGAAATCTCAAGAAAGTGGGATTTGGATATATGCCATATGACGAGAACTAATGAATCCTCTCCGTTTTCTAGAGTGCTGAAAGACAGGCCACAGACAATGGCACTCGAGCACATTTCCAAACATTAGTTTATTTTCTCAAAAGGCGAAATAACCAGACTTGTACTAATTGAATTTTAGAAAAACAATTCAGGTAAGTATTCGAGATGGCATCTTTTCACTGATGGAAGTTTTCAAAGAAGGCTATTTTGGAAGAATTAGCTCCTCGCTTCGAAATATTTCTAATCTGCGTGTATATGTTTGACGACAAAGTTCATTCTTCGTAAACAGGAATTTTTGAAAATAAAATATTTGTCTACCTGTGAATTTGGCTTATTGATTGGCTCTTTAGCATCACATTAGAAGCGAGTAAGAGCATTTTAGTGATGGATTTCTTAAATTTAAGCCATGGTTAAATCACCGGACGGACCCTATTGGGCACTTGACTCTCCATACTCATGAAAAACCAAACTGACTTTGAATCTCCAATAAATTTAATGTGCATCATCATTACATTACGATCAGTGTAAGAAGGCAGATCAAAAAGTACCTGTCTTAGAAATGGAAATGGAGTAATTCACAGTATAATATTGTCCATAAATCGTTCTTTCCTATTTTCAGAGAAATTCGTATGGGTATGAAACCCCTCCGCCTCCCAAAAGTCCATCACCAAACTTTCCTGGCCAATGAAACCGTCTTTTCCTTCTTTGGTGCAGTTTCACCAAAACAACCCACTGTTTTGATTCATCAATATACAACCCACGGTGTATACTGATAAATCCATATCGATTGATCAACCGTGATAACTCGAATCGGCAACAGTCAAATTTTGCAAAACTAACTTATGAATCGGTGTCAAATTTCTTTTGACACCCTTTAACCGATAACAGTGCATAGTAGTAACACCAACATGTCTTATAAGCGCCATCTGTCACCAAAAACTTGTGCTTTTTTGAACCGCTCCTCTAATGTAAGCGAGCGGATTGAATGATTATTTATTAAAACCATATATAGAAGGAATATTACTGGCGATGGATCTCCTAACTTTGAACCTTTGTCAGGTGATGAGAACGTTATATCAGAGTTTGGGCTACCATCTCCAAACTTCCATACCACGACTACGGGAATAACAACTGTTAACTGGAATCTCGACAGTTTTTATGACCATCTGTCGCATTAGATGGTGGGTTCTTAGCGACATCAGGATTCGAACTTCCAGTTTCGAAAAAAGTAACGCCAGTCTTGAGCACGCGACCGTGCCTACATACGAGAACGAATGCCATTCCCCATTAATAAAAAATCCATTAGTTTTTCAACCACCCTTACTACTCGTATGGTCACATCTACCATTTTTATTGGCTGGCTTAATTTAACATTTCTCTGGGAAACACGAGCGGATGCGTTAACCGAGTGGTCATGATCGCGAAATCGTGGCCGTGTTGTTTCATTTGAGTCATGGATTCTAGTCCTGATTCCACTAAAGACTCGTCGTGTAATGGGGCTAGAGCATAATAAGTCTGACTGGGTTCAAAGTTTTCACATTAGCATGGTACTAAATTTAAGAGAGTGCTATGACAGCTCAGTTGTTGTTACTTCACCAAGATACAAAACTATAAGATCCATCACGGAGAGCATTCGCACTGTTTCTGAACAATGTTAATGAACAATCAATCTGAGATACAACGTAGACCTTTTAATTTGGAACAGCAATCAGTTTGAAAAAGACCGCACCTGTAATAGTGCTTTTCTCACCTAACTTCAACACTGTGCCGTTTAAGACTTTGAAACCAAATTGAAAACTTAGTGAATAAGAACTCTATTATTCAACATGGTAGTGTCTGGGCGATTTTAAAATCATCTCTATGAAACTATCGATCTTAAGCGTGGTACATCAAGACATGGGATATTTTAAGGCTATTTAAATATTGCAATGGGTTTGGTGTTAATGGATACACGCATTAAAATATGAGTACAATTTAATTTTTTAACAAATATCCACATTTGAACTCTTTCTAAAGTGGTACATTTTATACTCTTCCTATAAGAATTAATTTCAGAAAGAGTCCAAAAAACATATAAATTCGAAGTTCATCATTGTTTTCGAAAAATTGTCCGACAATATGACGCGTCAATCTAATTTTTTAAATTATCAATGAGGGTTACATAATCATTGAAAAGGGAATTAAATAATATATCAGCTCACATAACAATGCTCCTTCATATTTATTCTAATATAATTAACAATCAAATGCTATAATTAATTTCAATATAGCTATCATCAAGAGTCCTGCGTTGGGAACAGTACAGATTTATTTTACCTTTGTCAAAAATTGGATAGTTAAATTAATGACTCGTAAATTTTACTTTATTTATCCATATAGAACCGTTTATTAAACTTTATTTAAAATAGAAATAAATCGATTTATTTGTTACTTGTATTTCTTTTTTAACACCTTTTTTTGATTCTGTAAAAAAAAGGCTGAGTTCTTCACGACCTCTATTGATCATAACCATTGCTTCGTAGCTTCCTTAAATAGTTTTGTCGATTTGTTTTTATCAAAGAAATATTTTTCAGCTTCAGGAAGAATTTAATCATGTATCATCTCAGATTATTATTGATTAAGTTGCATTACTAAATAAACTAATACATTAAAGATTACACTACCTACACTGTTTTCCTCAAAGCCTATTTATAACAATTCACAATATCCCATACATGAAGGATAAACCCATATCTCTATAAACAGGGAAACATTTTAGTATGCAGAACACATTCTCATAATTATGTGTGGGTGGAATGATCACCCACTCCACTTATAAAAGGAAATGCTCCAGGTTCCAATTTCTCTCAAACACTCGAAAACCGTCCATTCAGCAGTAATACATGTTAAACAAGTCTGAACTAAATATTTGACTCATTCCTGGAAAACGATTGCTCATAATACTACAGTAGGCTTCAGTTCACTAAATTATCCGTATCTTTCAGATCTCAATTAGATTTTTATTATTGCATTTTATTATTAGATACATTATTATTACACGCGTCTTTTATGGTGTTAAGTCAAGTTCAATTGATTCTAAGTTAGAGATACCTTCTAAATGTTTGGAAAAAGATAAAATGTATATAAAATTCTTCGTTTTATCGTAAAATTTGCATTAGGGAAAGGTTTGTCAATACAGATGAAAAAATATCAGCAATGAGTTGCAAAAAATGTTCATTGTAAACTTTTAGAAATATTCTATTCTAAAACGATAAACTAAGTGTTTCAATTTATCAATATTCGCTATGGACACAATTCTTACTTTTAGATTTCTACAAATGTAGGCCATGACTATTTCCTACAGTTCATACTGCTTTGTGAACATTTCATTCGCTATTTTAGTTTTAGCAGAAAACATAATATACTAACTGTAGAATATTATATGTGTAATGTCAATTAAAATAATTTTTAATAAAAAAAAATGTTGCAATCAGTTGTTAGTATTCATATAAAGCAGCAGTGACCAAAATACTTTAATTGAAAAACTTCATAATCACATATATTTCTTAAATTAGACTAATTGTCATTTTATTCCTTTAGCAAACCTAATAAATCAAGCTATTAACTAAATAAGTCAATCTCATTGGGTGTTTATATGCGTTTACGACTGCGTCAGAGAGAGTTTAAATCAGATATAGAATAACTCAATAGGAATTGTTATTTTATTTCTCAGAATCATACTTAAGTACCCGGGACAAATATAATATTTCTTAGAATTATACTGATATTATTATTATCAAATTGAATTTCCTCGTTATATTATTAGTATTTTCAATATTGTTGGAAACAGATTAAAACTAACCAAAAGATAAATAAATTAAATTCTTATTTATCTTTCGCAGTTTAGCATTTTAAAATCAGAAGTGTAAATGCAAAAATTGAATCGTTTCTTAGCCAAAACATATGTTATTAAATTTTCTTAAATACTTTTTCTTTACTATTTTTAGATATTAATAAGCAAAATATACTTCTAGTAATCAATATAATACATTTCTGTATCGCAAATAAGATTTGTAATTAAACATAATTATTTAATCAATTTTCACAAGTTATTATAAGAAAAAAAAAAAAGAATATTTGACAAAACTTTCTCATTATATTTTCACAAATATTTATTAAAGCGTTTGAAAATTCAAACACATATAATTTAAATTCACTACAAAATATTTATGTCAGTAATTTTTAGTTTATTTTCTAAATGAGTAGACTAATACTGAATACGGATAAATTCATTTATAGAAGGATCAATCCGTTAAGCTATACGAAACAATAGAGAAATAAGACCTATCATAATATAAAACAGCCTAGGTTCTTAAATGAAACAAATTGAATGCAATAATCTGCTTCATAATCAAATTTAACTTATTTAGGAATGTTATATATTTTTATAATTACTTTATTCGAATAATTTCTATAAAATTAAATAACAAACAGTTCAATATCAGATTGTAATCTAAGTGGTTTTAAAAAATGAACAACACTGTTTTTTCAGATATAAGAGTTTAAATTTATTTATTTTCAAGAATTATTTTTACAACAAAATTCTGTGAAACATTCTATCCTTTAAAATATTATACATATAAGGCATTTATCCAAAAATGTATTGCTTAATACTTTCTTTTTTGAACAATCCAGTAAAAAATGAGACACAAATACAAATAATATATACCTTTCAAATACTATATATATATATATATATATATATATATATATATATATATGCAATTTGCTGCTTTTGAAATACAAATATAGGAATTTCTGTTATTCTTTAAAAGCAAGAGTATAAATAGAACAAAATTTTTAAAGTGCATATTCAGTTTTTTAAAAGAATGTAGATGCAATAAAAAAGGATTATAGCTCATTGTTCTTTTATTACACTTATTTATAATTTTCTTCTACCAAAAATCTACATTCATTCCAGATGCAGAAATGTGTTGAAGTATTTGGAATTAAATTTAATGTTCGCTTTAGCTTTTAAAGTACGTTGAGGTTTACGTAAGGATTATAAATTTTAATGTTAAAACGCTGGCTTATAAAATATTTCTCATTTATTAAAAAAAATTACTTGCTTCATATATTTCTTTAATGTTTTCTTGTCTGCTGTTTCCGAAGCATATTTACAAGAAATACATACTTAACTGTCGTGTGTGAGCGATAATATCTTTTAAGAGATTTTGCATTTGTAGAAAAATCATTCACTCTCACAATTAAAAGACTTTGATTTAAAAAAATCAAGTACTTCTCATAGTGGCTCTTGTTTTTTGTCGTTTATTTCAAGTGTTATTTTTTCAAAAACACTTCAAACGAAAATCAATGTCATAAAGATTAAAATTTCTTTACGAAGTGAAAAAAATATAAGTTGATTAAAAATTGCAAAAAAAAAAATTATTTTATCATCTCTTCATAAAATAGATTAATTTTTACTCGTCGTTAGGTTTCTCGCTTGAATAAACTTTCTTCGTGTAATTTCTATGCGTGAGATTCAAAGTTTAAAATTTAAAATTGCACATTTGTTTTCTTTCAAAGAAGATTCGAAAAAGACTTAGCTAAAAGAAAACTAAGATACGTGCAATTTAAATTTGTAATGAAATGGTCTTATTGAAGGGGAAACATTATTTTGCTGAATTAACAAGAAATCTAGGTTCACATTTCGTCCTTAATACGTAAAAGATTAAATAAGAAAAAATCATAGCTGCTTTCTAATTACTCTGTACTCATTTTACTTAACGGTTACGAACCCTACTTAGAGATTAATTTATTTATATTAATCACTCAAAACAATTTTTAAGCTTAATATCTTGTTACAGAAATAAAGTAATAACCCCAACATATATTAATTATTCTAAATTTTCCGCAAATAATACTTTTCAGAATGTTTTCCTCAGACCCCTAATTTATATTTTTCACATTGGAACTTTTCAAAGCAGAATGGCTGGAAAGACAACCACAAAAATATTCACAAAACACTGATAAGTTAAGAAAAAAACATAAAAACATGTTTCAAAACAAGTTAACATTATTGCAAAATTATACAAGATCGTTGCTAACAAATAAGATGTGAGAAACATGCGTAATGCCTTAACGCACAAATGCCCACAAACATAAATATACGTAACACATAACCATACTCGTACACATACATACATATATATATATATATATATTACTGAATGTATGAGCATAAACAAGGAAAATAATTGTTTAGTTAAAATATTAGCATTATAATTTTAAATAACAATCTATGATGCAATTAATTCTTTGATTTTAATTTTTTAAGCAAGGTCATTCCAATGTTTTAGAAAATATTTTGATAGATGTAATAATTTTACAACTTTCTAACTATTTTTTGAATCATTAGAGTGTCATTCCTGAAGCGGTAAATACAAACGATTTCCTTTATTGTTAAATATTTCAAATAACAAAAAAAATGGTTTTTGGTACTATTTTATAAAATAGGTTTAATTTTAAATAATAGAAATTATTCTTGGTTAATATTAAGGATTATATCATATAACTTTTGTCAAATTAAAGAATAGAAGTCAATATTTTTGGTTTAGTATTTAATTTTAAGTAACAAAAAAACAAATTTTAATAATAATTTTTCTTTATTTTATCTAACAAGGAGCATCATGATTCCATAGTTATCCCTACTGAAATATATAAAAATAAAACTGAATCATAAAAGGAAAAAAAAAACAAGAACATTATGTAACTCCAATTTCTTCACGATATTATTCACATTAAAAAAAAAAAAAAAAACCTTTAATTTATTCAATGTACTTCGCTATTACTGCCATTCATTCACATTAAGCGGTCATTATTTGAATTCATAAAACAGTAACATAGCAGCGAAAAGATTTTTTTTTTTTTTTGCACATAAATTTTCTTAACATTTCGAAATCTATTTGTGTGGTTATGACAACCAATAAAAAAAAGTCTTTATTCAATCAGCGTTGCCACTCAACTATTGCTTTAAAAAGAAACATTCATAAAAATTTTCACAAATAGTTTTCTTTAATATACATCAGAATGTGTTTCTTCTCAAAATGTATAAGCATTTTTTCGAAATAGGAATTTTTAACCGATTTTTTTTTCGCGTTCAGAGTCATTTCCTTAAAACCATGGGTTAAGTGAAGAGTTTTAGCTATCGACACGAATTTATGAGTACACAATTTTTCATCATGAAATTTTTCCATGAACTGCCCCGCCCTTAGAATTGTCGGACATTCAAATACATGGCTTGACATTTGTTCAATATCCGAGCAATTTCTTCAGTCAAAATATGTCCTTCCACCTTCATTCTCGATCTTCAAACCTCTAAAATAGGATGTTCTATCATTTTTAACTAAAGTGAAGCATAATAAGTTCGAACTCATTAGCTGTACAATTAACGAAAAAATTATACAGTTGGGATTCCCTCACATAATACGAGATGAAACAAAATATAAACAAATAAACATCGCAAACAATCCTGCTATTTAATAAAAAGAATAAAATAATTTAGAGCTGCTTACCAACATTTCGAAGCTAACCGTTTAAAGCGTCCAATTTCATCAAGTTCTGCTTTATTATGGGTAAGAAACCTGTTACTGAAAAGAAGTGTAACCTTGCTCTGTTTTTTCGTCATTGTAATTACGAATATTAAATGGGTTATTTACTTTTGGAACTGAGCCTTTTTTCACTGGGTGTTAGAAGTTACTCAATTAAACGCCTATGTTTTTGATTACTTATTCATATCATGTCAATAAATATTGAAACAAGTATCCACATACTTTCATATATGGTTACGGAATTATATAGCAATAGTGTAAAACGGTTGGGATTTTCCTGGAGTTTTAAAAACCTTCTAATTAAGTTGAAAATTCTGATTGCAAGAGAGGTAGTAAACGAAGAACATGAGTCATGTTACTCTACATGTTTTAAAAGCAAGACCAAAAGAAACATATGTGGGCAAGTAAATACTAAATTAAATCATTAACAAATAATATATGCACTGCATAGAAAGAAATAAAAATGTTGAATATTCTATTACCCATTTTGGAGCCATTTTAACCTACAAAAAATTAATTATTGCGAAAAAATTACATCACAATTAAGTATACATTATTGAATTAAAATTATTATGTATGATTTATACTTCAGTAAATTTTTTTCCGATGTAATTTTTAAGTTATAAGTTAAATTAATATTCTTAGCTTGTTTTTTTTTTTTTTTTTGGTAATTTTGATGTTTTACTGATTTTTCAATTAAATCTGTAGTATGAGTATCTTTAAAGATTTAATTTTTGTTAAATTTGGTTTCTAGCTATTATAATTTGTTATTTTTTAATATGATTTTGTATAATATAAAATTATGAGTCAAATAAATCGCGCGCGCGCGCACGTGTGTGAGGGAGTGCATATGTTAATTGTATCTGAATTTTGAATAATGTTTATTTTGGTTTTAATTAAATATGAATTAGTTCTTTTTTTATTTTAATGTTTAAATACTAACCCATTAGATATCACTTGATCTATTATTTATAGTTTTTATAACTACTAATAAATAGATCCATCTTGTCATGTGAATTTCATCACTTTATCATGAATTTTAGTTATTATAAGATGCACTAAAATTTCTGTGATCCTAGATTATAAGAATACCATATTTTCCACTGTTTGCCATTTAAGGTATTTCTTAAAGAACTGATCGGGCAACTTAACGTATAAGAACCTTATTCAAACTTACATAACAGTTAAAAGCGTGTCTAAACTGAATAATATGTTAGATTTTTCTTAGTATAAAGGAAGCAACGCGTTTTATTAATTTTTTATCTATGATTTCATAATTAAAATATTCAATTTTTTTAAATCTTCTATTCTATAATGATAAAAATTTGAATGAGCTGTGTAATAAAGCTGTGTAGTCAGTCATAAATGTCAGCGTATCTATTAAATTAAACGAGATTTAAAAAATTACGAATAGTTATAAAATTAAATTTACGACAACGTTGATTTTATAAGTTAACCCGAGGATAACCAGGTTGTAGCCCATAAGCATTTTGGTGACTTCATTGTTAAAACCATGTATTTATTTTACCGTATCAAAAAAACTTAAAATCATTAATTATAAATATATATATATATATATATATATATATATATATAGTTATATAAAAATTAGTAAAGAGAAATAATAATTGAATAAAATACTCGAAAATAAAATGGTGATTAATTCACATTAAGAGTAAGGCGACTGCGCTTGGTAGAAAGTTCGTTTGTACAGTTTTCTACATAAGCCCATTCCCAGGATCAACTAGTGTTTGGTGATACTTTAGTAGTCCTCGTTTGTCGGTAGCTAATTAGTAGTTTATTATGACCATTCCTAAACTTGAAGAAAAATCTCCTTGAACAGATTTATCTTTCTAATAGTTTTCAAATAATTGCGTGCATACAATTCATGCGTTGATTGGTTAGAATCAGCACTCATTTAGTATGAAGCGAACATGAATACCACTTATCATTCGGTTCTAAGTCATCCTCACTCCTTTGCAATGGTTATAGTCAGTTTTATTTTGGGGATTTAGTGACTTTTTCGTCAGACAAATCTCAAAATGCTTGGTTGATAGAGCATCACTACTGCTTTGTAATGCTTAGGCCATAATGAACCACCATAGACGATTTAGAAAATATTTTCAGTGCTCTTAGCTGTTTATTGTTTGAAGTGCTTTAGCTGTGTTTTTTTCTGCATCTTTATCAATGAGTGGAGTCATTAGTTATCCAAATCAAAATGTAATTTTTTTGTGCATTGTATATTTTTTCATGGGATAACGAAAATAAATCGTGTAAAGTAGTGTCAGACTCGATTATAAGAATTGAATCGCTATTCAAATTTCTTTTTAAAATCAAGCATTAGCAGAGAGGTGTTAAGGTCATTATGACCTTCTTGATCATCTGAAGTTAAACAATATTTTATAAAATTTGTGATATAAACTAAATTACCTCCTGAATATGCAAAAATGTAAATTTTCCCGTCACAAAATCTACACAGAGGTGCTTCAAGAACGCGTCTCTCGATTTCACTCTTATTTAAGAGGAACGAAATCACAATATTAACGAAAGAGAAAATAATAATGTTTTAAATAGGTGTTTATTACAAATCAGATAAAACGGCTTGAAGAAAAGAAATCTGTTTGACATTCAAGAATTTGATAGTTGTTAAGAAAGATAAAATAACTTGAAATTGTAAGGTGACATTTTTGAAAAGTCATACTGTTGCAAGCTAATGGGGAATTACAAAACAACTGGCATAGTTTCTACAAACCTCGAAGTGGACGACCGATATTTAAACAGATACAAATACTGAGCAGTGATGAATAAAAAAATAAATAAAGGATCAATCTAAAATTTCACTTCTTAATTAACTCTATTGCGACAACTAAAAGAGTATTGAATCTTTTCAAAGGACTTCTGGTGAAGTACATCAGCACAGTTAGGGGAAAGAAACCACTCATTTCATAGCAAATCAAAGGAAAAGTTGAACTTAGAAATGAATATATTCATAAGGCTTTGATTTCAGGAAACTGTCCTTTTTATTGATGAGAGTAATATAATGTTTTAGAAGTGTTAGCGTGGAAAATTTGTGGCACTCTAACAAATGAAATTCAAGTCTCGTAAGTCTGCTGGATATGATTGTGAAAATTAATACAGAAAGTACTGGGTAGTTTCAAATAGAAGAAAAACAAAATAACTGTAGGTATCTGTTCACTGTTTAGAAAGCCAATAGATCTTTCAGTAGAGAACGACCAAAGCACACATCAAAAGATGGAAAGAAAAGCTTTTAAAGACCCGCACAGCCTTATATTCTTCCTTAGTCGCAGAGTGAATCCATGAATGCATATGAGTTAAAAAATATATCAAAGAAAAATATTCCTTGCCTGCTGCAGTGGTCTGAGATTACCTCCAGACTACCCACAAAATCAAATTGTTTAGAGCTATGTGAGTAGAAACCGTCATTGATTCACAAGGTTAAATGATATGATAATTATTTTCTATCATGTTAATGCTAAAATGCTATTCTCCTTTTCCTAATGCATATGTATAATTTGTGAATGATTTTATTAAAATGAATCTTTTTGTTTATAGTTTGAAGTGTTTTTTTTTACATAAATATATGTAACAGATTGTATTTCAATATAATATATTTTCTGTTTTTATTATTGTCATAAAATGCCATTTTTTGATGTATGTTGATCTTTTGTGAATGACTATGTGTATTATCGTTCATGTTTAAACTATATTGAAAAATTCTGTGTGAAATGGTTTTCAATTTGTCTTGCTTTTAACCTGTTAAATATAGTTTTAAAAGTTTTCAATTTTGCTTTTTTTTTAAAAAATTATGTTATAGCAATTTTAGACTTAAATAGTTTACGTACAATTTAATGTAATTAAGGTTACGTAAATGTAATTGAAAATACCTAAATGTAATTAAGGTTTTATGTCGATGTTTCGATCGAATTTCGTACAAAAATTAGGGGTAGATTGCAATCTGAAAATTTCTTCCCTTATATGTCAGAGTATTCAAAATAATTACACATAAATCTATATTTATAGTCTTTAAGACTCTTTTTGTTTAATATTTAAATTATTTCACTAATTTATTGGTTCATCACAATCCATTCATTGTTACAAAGAATTTTGCATTTCTATTAGATAAATTAATCTATATAAAGTTTTCCTACCAAAATAAATGACGTCACACGAGAAAACATCTTTTCACCTTCAGACTTTCCACATACCTCTCTTTTCTTAACGCGTAACTGTCTTTATTAGTCATTCACGCCGTAAATTAGGATTAATTCTGTGTTTTTCCTTATCGACTTTTCATTATTTTCCTTCACGTATATATAACAGCCATAGTCCAATCGATATATGCAAATCGACATGGACAAAGATTCTTTTAAAGGAAAAATAATTTCATTTTATTGAAATTCAATTGCCATCGCCCTGATAATTAAGTGTTGAGAAAAAAATATGTATGATGTTTAATTAATTTCCTACTAGAGTACTATTTCTAAATATGAAATATCATTAATCGAAGTACAATAACAGGATAGATAGGAGTACACATTCTTGATGTGATTTAATTTTGTTTTATAACATATATTGATGAAAGTAATAGCAAGAAACAATGTCTAGATATTTCGTCAATGGACCTACAATTTTGAACCCGGTCAAATGCATACGACTATTGGAGATAGCACGCGATCTCTACACATTCACGCCACACCAACTTGAATCTTGAAGAACACGTGTCAGTCTGTGACATTGTTTCAGTTAACACAAAACTATACTCACCATTACCCAAAATGTTAATTTGGTATCGGTTGGTTTTATTAACGTCACATCAGAAGCAACATCGATAGCTATATTGTGACCTCGTATTTTTAATTTTGATGATGTAACGAGGCACATCTTAGCCAGTACCTATGTCTCCTTATTCCACACACGACATGGAGGGACTTTGAAGCTAAACTGATTTAAAGTGCATCGACCTATCTACATGAGGTTAGTTGTATCATGGGCTAGACCACGACTCAACGAAAGACAAAGCCGTGAGTCACGCGACCAGAACATTAGGCTATCGCGCCTCAAAATGTTAAGCGACCACTTTTCAAAATTTTATCGCTCTTCGTATATTGTTTGAGCCTCTTTCACCATAATGAAATTAATTCATATGTTATGATAAATTTCTCCCAAATTTTTGATTAGATAATAAAACTTACAAATATTATTTTATTTACATATCAATCGATTGTATTATTTAAATCTTTGTAATCAGGAATCAAGAATGACTGAAAACAAAATTATCAGGATTTTGACAATGAGTACAGCCTCCGAATTTTGAGCTACTTTAATGATGTATCTTGGAATGTATTGATCAAAAGATTTTAATATTGATTTGTCATTATTATATACAACAAAGTGGCTTTTTTAATTGACTCACGTAACATAATAAATTAAATTAAACATCAATGCATTAAAGAAAAGAGTCAACTGTGAAATCTGTTTCTACGCAACGTTTTCTTTGAACAATATTTTTCATTACTGTGTTTAGACTTGTTTTCTTGTGATTTTATATTGAATGGAATCTCAAAATTGAAGCAATACGTAACTGAACGAAGTACAACA
>BMAW01028941.1:0-36931 GCA_019974015.1 Nephila pilipes | reverse complement strand
TTATCCATGTTTGTATTTGAGATCTCGCAGTAACAAGTTTACGTGACACTTTTTTCAACATAACTTTTTTTCACAAAATAAATTTCTAAGCTTAGAATTAAAAGAAAGCTAAATGATTCCTTCACGCACACAAAAATAAACATGCTTTCGTAACAGAGAAACATGGAATCATTTATAAAAAGAACTTCACTTAATGTTTTGTATAACTGTAAGATGTTTTTGAGAAAAATTCCAATTATCTTTAAAGTAATGCATATTAAATTAAAGAATGCACGTAACTTTTAAAAATACAAAGCAAGAGAGATAGAAAATTGCGACGTTTTATTTTTATAAAAACTAATTTTGGGGAGAAAATTTAAAATTATTGAATAACCTTTTCAAACTGAAAAATTTATTTTTATTATATTTAATGAAAATAAAACAGACAATGAGTTTCGATAAACTGTTTGTAACCTGAATTGCTCAGATCTTAACAAATACCAAATAATTCTATAAAAGTTTTTAAACATTCGTTTTATTTTAAGTAAATTACATTCTACAGTTTACACTGGAAATACTAAACTTTGTTTCGGAAAAAAAACTAATAAATTTTTTTTTTACATCATCCACTGCATTACGGTAAGCTTCGCTTGTAATTGGAATACTTTTATTATAAAAAAAATTATGTGGTAAAAGCCCAAATAAATTAGGTAAGATAGCTGAAAAGGTTTACACCTTTTCATGTGTAAAAAATAAATTATTAGGCATGGGAAAGCATTAAGTCAATTATTATAAACGCGATACAATGGGAAAAAATACTAAAAAGTTATTTATCAAATGAAAAAACAATTAAGTTAATAACAAATAAAAAGGAAAAAATTTTAAAAAATCAATAGCTCTCATATAGAATACTTCATTTACAAAGTAATAAGCCATAGTTAAATATAGTACAAACTCCATATTCCAAACTTTTACATATCGAAAATCTCAATAAATTGAACTTTTTTTTCAGGAAACTTGCAGTTCTACTATAAAAACAGTTTCGATCAAAACAGCGCCGTACAAAATTCCTACATATCAAATGATTTTCTAATTCGAGTAATTTTTACACAGAGAAAATTTAAGTATGGCTGATTATTACACTGATAAAGACATATTGAATGATAGCTTTGATCAAGATAAATTAAGGGATGATGGTGTCTCGAATTAATTGAAAATCAGCAAAAAAACAATAATTGAAACCACTCGAAACTGTTCGAAACGGCTTGAGGTTTATTACTAACGTTCCTGAATACCTTTTTACTTCTCTGAATAAAAGTAAACGTTAATTTGAAACGTCTTCAGCAAACGAATATGTCCAGAAAGACATTAGGAGAACCACTTTTTCCAAAAATACGAGATTCTCATTTCGTTTTTTGAATACAAACATTCGGTTTTTAGAACATTGTTAGAGAATTTGATCATTTCATATATATTTGTACATTATGTAAAATACATTTCTTTGATTGTTTAATGATTTAAGTCCTCTTTATTCCTAAAAATTAAACTATACATAATTGTTTTTAGAAACAAAATGGTAAAAATTGTTTATTGTGCATTTTTGTACATGGAAATCTCTATAAATCAAATTTTTTTCCCAGGAACTTTGATGTATGATACTAAGGGGATTCAAAAAGTTATTGTGTTTGTGAAAAAATATCTCATCATTAAGGTAAATTGTTGTTACCATTGGGTGCTGCCATCTGTTTAACGAAGCCGAAACAAATTTGACATTGATTCATAAGTTAGTTTTGATATGGTAGTTATATAACGGAGAGATTTGGATTCTTCATTATACACCGAAAATCGAGCAACAATCAAAACGTTGAGTTGCTTCCGCTTAATCTATTTTCAAAATAGTCGAGGATGGTCTCAATGGCCGGTAAAGTTATGACGAAGAATTTTTGAGATGCGAAAGGCGTCATGATCATGAAAACGTATAACTTAGACTTTGACAACTGTTTAATGATTCATGATGCTTACTAAAAACAAACAATTTTTTATGTTTGAACCCCATCGCTTGGAATTTCTAAGGACTTATAGAGCGTCTCTTGTATATAGAGGTTTACGACTGTGCATAGTTTCATTTTTACGAATCGAGCACTAAAACATAAGAAACTTAAAGTAACTAGCAGTTCAAATGAAATACATAAATGAAATACATTCATGAAATAAAAAAAACACATACCAAGAATTTTCTTTTGAAAGAAATTCAAGTAACTTTTTAAAATGAAATACACATTCCCAGAAACGATTAAACATTTTTGGAAAACCTCACGAAACTTACACTTTAACTAGAACACCATAATATTGTATGACCTCTTCTAGATTCTCTTGGGAAAAAGAACGAGTCAGCGGTTTCCATATTAATTACATCGTCTTTCCACAATATTTTTACCGTAGTTAAATCCGCACTTAAGTTTATCTGGGTTAGCATAACAGGTTTTGAACTGACACGGAATTATAAGACCAGCTGTAATGATGATACAAGAATAAAATATTTTTTAATCAAAGTATCAAAATGAGGTTTCAAAGCATTCAGTTGTGTTTTCGAATTCAATTATAAAATCAAATATTATGGATACACAATTACATTAAACATCTAGATAGCTTAAAAATTAATTTTTCTGATTTTCTTACAACTTATCTCCCTTTTCTTACTGTGTATGTAAACTAGGAAACTAAAATTTATTAAAACTATTAATAAATTTTAATAAAACTAGAACAAATGTTTTATAGAATATGGATGAATATAAAATAATGGAAGCAATTCTATCCATATCAATAACAAGAAGTCTAAATAAAAATTTTAATTGTTCGTAAAATCGTTCAAATGCCTTGTTATATCCCGGCAAATTCCTCGGACGGTTTGTTATGCCTTGAAAAATTGTTCCGATTCCTTGTTTGAGAAATTGCAATCAAAATGTTTCAGTTATTTGGTGGTTAATGATTAATTCGCTTTCTCTCAACTTCTCATATAATGTTCCTATATTTATTTTCTCAAAACGAAAACTTAAATAACACAAACCCGTCAAACCTTTGATTTTCAAGGGAGATACGGTATTCAAAAAAATCATACAACTGAAATCATGTAAAACGAGATAAAATTTGGTTTCCGGTTTTATTAATTAACGTCACACTAGAAGCAACACAAGGGCTATTGGCGATGGACCTCGTAATTTTAAACTTCGGTCAAGTGACGAGGATGACACCTCAAATGATATAAGGGTTACATGAAAATAGGGAATTGGGCCATTAATTTTTAAAGACAATTGAAAATTCCTACTTTTCTCAGTTTATTTTTGAAAATGAAAAATGGACACAAATTAACAAGTTGCTGCACAAAAAAAAAAAGAACTATACGAACATAAACACACAATTTAATAATGTTTCTTACAAATAAAAATAATAAAAAAAAAGAAGAAGAAAATTCTGTACAAATAAAAATAAATTCAAACATGGTGATAACAAATATTCAAACATGAATAACCTTCATAACAATCACATTAAAAAAAATTATAAAAATGTTCCTTTATTCTTCGTCAAAGCTATGAAAAGGTAAAAGTATCCTTATCTTTGACTGCGTTTGTTTAACATCATTATCCGAACTAACTCTAACAGAAAAATCATTAACATTTATAGTATAGATACTGCTTCGCTAACTGAGATATTTTCTACATTTCCTACTTCGTTAATCAAAGTTTGTAGAGCCAGATATTTCGGATGTATTAGCAAATACTATAATAATATGTTACTCATTTTATTTATAAATGGTTCATACAAAACAATCAAAATAAATAGCACTTTTTTCATTTAAAAACCACTTTAAAGTAAAACTGTATAGCGTAATTACTGTGTAAAACAAGGGATTTGAAATCCGTCAGTTGTTATGATAATAAGGTTAAATATCCAACAAAGTTTTGACGAATGGAATTTTCAAGTAAATTTGCAGAATTTCTACTACAATATTTCGAATAAGTTAGGAAATACACTTTAAATTATAATGTTTATCATAATTAATGTAAGGAAAAGGAATTTGAGTCACACAAGAATGAAAGAAATACTACACCTCACACATCAAAAATATAACATTTAATTATTTTAAAAAAAAATTTCAGACATTTTAGACCCAATTCCTTAAATCTAATTTCAAGGTCCGAAACTCAAGAAGGTCCTACTAATATTTGCGTCGTAAGACAACTTTTTCAGAATAAAATTAAAGTTTGAATAATAAAATGTCTTACTCCAAAAATTATTATTTAATTAGAAAATCTCTTATATATTTATGCTTTTTCTATATACCTTTTAATGTAACAGTATTCATTCATGTTCTAATTAAATTACTTCTGGTCGATACGTGACAGCAAAAATCAGTTTTAAAAAAATTAAATGTAAAATTAAAATTACTAACAAAGATTTACTAACAAAAAAAATTATCTGAAAAATAAATCACCATCTGGTGACTTAGTTTTTAAATAAAAAATATTTTTTAATTAACTAAACCAAGATTTATAATTATAAAAAATATAAATGTATTAAGTTAAAAATTAAAGTCTGCACTTGTCTAAGAAATCCCATCAAGTAGCCGTCTTTGTTTCCGTAGCTTTTGGACTGAGACCTAATTACTAGCTAGTATCTAGGCCACATGAGGAGAAATATTTTGCAGATAATAAATAAATACACATACATACATACATATATATATCCAAAATATACATAATACATATGTATCTAATTAATAATAATCATTTTTAAATGCTTATTTACAAATTAATAGGATAGTTTGCCTTTTTGCAGTTAGTGAAAAACTTCTCATCATTATTAGTTTTCAGATTAGAATTTGATGCTAAATTATTATTTCGTATAATATAATTAAAAGTAATCTTTCTAAAAATCGAGATTTATACACAGTTACACTAGGAATGTGCCTTATTAATATGAAATTTGAAGCTGTTTCACTTGACATCAATTTTACTAATTGTATTTCTATGTATTCTGTCCCATACTTACTTTCATTAGTTTGAATTAAATTTCAATATGTAGGATAAATAGATAAATTAAATAGATAGATAAATCTTCAGAAGGCTTATTGTAATTCAAAATAAGCAGATCATCTATATATAGTTAAATAATAAAATTATTTTTATTTATATAATTATGTTCAAAATAATGTAAGTAAATGTTCGCCACTTTATTAAGTTCGCTGGTCCTCCTTGAGAATTTGTATAATTTTTTATGACTATATTTTTACACAGTTTCCACTAAAAAATAGTATTAACTAAATAATTGAATTTTTCACTGAAAAATCCTTAATAACATAACTCTTATAAATAATTAATAGTAGCCCTTCACTAGACCGTATATATATATATATATATATATATATATATATATACATATACAATGAAAAAATATTTGTTAAACATTATATAATAGAATATGCAACATATTTTATGTCATATCTTCTGGGTGGATTATGGAATATGTTCTGAAATTTGCAAATGCTTTCAATTACTCCTACGGTTTCATGAAGCGTCGAAAGAAAAACTATAAATAATACTAAAATCCTGTAATTTTTTTAATGTCTCTTCTCTTATTAATCGAAAAGCTTGCAATTTTTTCATCCTTTAAATGTAAAAATTAAACTGAGACAAAGAGAGCATATGTATGCTGAAACAAAAGCACAATTATAACTGCACTTAACAAATAAAAAAGATGTTTATAATTTAATGTTAGTCAAATAAAAAAAAAAAGTTCTAACACGAACAAAAGGATCTAATTACAAATGTTTCCTTTGGAGTTTTAAATTTCAATGCTTAAATGTAACAAGGAAAGTCAACTTTCTCATATCTGAATGCTTAATTTTGAATAGCAAAAACACGAAGTGTAGTTCTTAAAAATCGCCCGAATAGAATGAAGGTAGAACACTTTTAACTACTGAGGAAATGGCTTCAGCGTTTCTAGAAAATTACATCAACTATAAAAAAAAGGAATTTTTTAACAATTTATTTAAGTTTGGAACATTTTAAACCTTTTCAATCTGTAACTTTTGTTCATTGTGTCCATGGCTAGACTTATATATTACCTTAGAGTTCGCGATCAGTGACACGATTTTTTCATCATACTTATAAAATATAAGACAGCTCCAAATGCTTATAAATCAAATTAATCCCATGTGTATTTTATTATGATACATATAGAAAATAAAATATTATTATCATTCAGTACTAATGAAGACATTATTGTCACAATTGTACAAGGGTTGTTTTTAAGTAATTTTTTATTGCTTTTGAACGTCGCACTTGGAAGCAACACGAGATTTATTGATGACGGATTTCTTAATTTTGAATCTCGGTCAAGGGACGGTTGTGGCACCTGAGCTGGCAACTCCCTCTCCAAACTTCCAGTCACTCCAACTAGAGGACTTGGGGCCAGGACAGATTTTATTTAAAGTGTACACTCCCCCGGGTGTTTTTTAGTGGCATGACTCGACATAAACAATGCCGACCAACACTACCACGGCCTCGCAAATTTGATGTGTGTTTGCAAAGCCGTATTACTTTTTCAAACATTATTATTACTATGCAGAGAATCTCTAATCGAAACAGATAATAATGCATAAAGTTAGGTATTGAATGAAATATAAAGGCCTTTATTTGGATCCGTGATTATTCAAAAGTCAATCTACTATATCTGTGGATTATTCCCTACACACGTCAAATCTTTAAGACTAATATTATAATTATCAACTTAACATAACAGGCGGCAGTGGTCAAAGTTGTGAACTCATGGTCGGCGTTGTTTCCGTGCTCGTAATGGGTTTCAAGTCCTGATGCCCCTGAAAACCTGCAGTGTAATGGGGCTGATGACATTAAATCTATCGGGGCTGCTTGTCCTCTTGAAGGCGGGGTGTAGAAGTTTGAAGATGGTGGTACTAGCTCAGGTATCGTCCTCGTCACTTGATCAAGATTCAAAATTACGAGGTCCGTCATCAATAAACCCCGTGTTACTTCCAAGTGCGACGTTCAAAAGCAATAAAAAAAATAACTGTAGCGGATCATTCGGATTCAAATCCTTAGTAGACAGGGACGAGGGTCCGATTCACTAACTTTTTGCAGATCTTTCCTATCTGTGAAGCTATAATTTCTTGTCTTTGCAGACACTGTTCCTTCATTTGAAGTTTCCACTAACTCTCATCACCACGAATTAATTTCGTATTATGTTATGCACTGCTTATAAATGGAATTTATCATTCTTATTCACTGCACTTCAATAATTCTAATCTAACATACATAAGTCACGTTTCATTCATTGGGAGAGATTTTAATTCAAACAACATTATATTAAAGTCCTTAAGAGTTAGTTGAAGGGGGAAGACTACAGTCCCCACAATAAGTTAACTGAAATCTCATGAACGAGAAGTCAAAAGGAATTACGTTAAAGAAAACGAAAAACTATAGTATATTATGAGAGTTTTATAAAGATTGATGTATTTAATAAACATTACTTAAAAAATCACTGCGGTAACATATTGATTTTTCATTAAGCGTTCAGGTAAAAAATTGAATAAAAATTAGGTATGCATAAATCTCATTTTTATTAAAATACTTAAATTGTCTTAAAACAAAAGATGTAATCTCTTACATCTTATCGACACAGAGATTGATAAGACAAGTGCTTGTTAAGTTCAAATGATTTTTTTTTCACAGTTAAATAAAAGTGATAGTTGTATAAACAATGTATTAGCATGGATTAAAGCTAGATTTACAGAATCTTAAGAGATTAGAAGTGCGCGTTAATGGGAATTACATCTTAATTTTCTTATACGTTGAATTCTAAATATACCAGTGAGATTTCTCACTCATTCCTATTTATTTATTTATTTGCATTTTGAGTAATCTACTAGAAATAGACGTAACTAGAGTGGTTACTTTATAATAAACTCAATTTATTTTACATAATAAAATTAAGTCATACACTTTTAAATTATTATGTTACCTTCGCACAAAATTCGAATCTATTACAAAAGAACTACTTTAATTTTTAAGTATTTTTTTCTACTTTTAATACTTGTATTTAATTGTAAAAATTTTCCAATTTTTCAATAGCGATATGTCTCTTTTTACTGAGTTGGAAATAATAAGAATTTATTTTATATTTAAAACTAGTGTTTGCATTTATCTATCATTATCGGAAATCCATAACATTATTAGATAGCTGATGAAAGTAGTATCCCAAATTATTATTTATCCAATGAAATATTTATTCCACTCAAAATTTCTATGTTTTTATTCATTGGAAATTAAATAATTTTTTCCAATACAATAAGTTATCGTTTAAAAAGAGCAATCACAAAACAAAACAGATTTTTTTAAGCAAGAAAGTAATTTTATATATGAAAGTCTGATAAGTGTGAATTTAACGTCAAATATCTTGCTTTACACGTTTGTTTAGGCGCATTTATTGACATCCGCATAAACATACATTTTATTCGTATGAAGAAACTTAAAGAAATAATACATTAAAGAAAAAGCATTAAATAATGTTAGAAAAATAATAAATAAATTTCTATACATTTCTTGAACATTTAATTTCCATGAATATATTTCTTTTTTAACAATTTTTAGAGCTTATTCCAAACAAAAAACAAATCCTTACTGTGGTTGATAAATTATACAAAGAATAAAATATTAAGTGAATATATTAAACACAACTTTACTAAAATCTAATTTAATTGAAATGCTTTTTGAGCTACAAATTAAGCATTAAAAGCTGCCAAAATTAAAATAAATAGCGAATAATCTTACTTTAGGAGAATTCTTGAGCAACTTTTAAACACGCAAGCAGCTTTTCTTTACATTATAAAATTAACGATTCAAAATAAGGTTTTGAAGAATCCGAGAGGAAGGTAAAAAAGAACGAGATTAATTTCATAATCTTTTTCAAAATACAGGGACTTATTCTTTTGATGTTTTCTAAGAATTTCGCTTGCGAGATCTGTTTTTGCATAATCTAGCTAATTTAATTCTTTATCATTTGAAATATTAAGCGTGTGGAAATGAAAACCTTATAAATGGAAACGAATAGAATTTTAATTATTTATGCTACTTAATTCTTTACTTGTTTTTAAATTTATTTCAATATGTTAGTACATTTGTTCTGTATTAATTATGCTCATTTTCTTGATTTCGTTGTCGACTTTCGAAGGATATTGAAATAATATAAAAATGATTAAATTTTAAAGAATTCTATGAAAGTCCTCGTTAATACGTTGCAAGATATTCCACAAAATTTTAGGCTACAAAATTATAGGTTAGACAAAGAACTATAAAATTAAATATTTAAGAATACATAGTTTAATTTATTTAAGTAAGTCTGAAGTAATTTTTTTTATATATTTATTCCGTAGATGTGCATTTGAATTCATTTCCTGGCATGAACAAAATCTGGATTTTATCTGACGCAGGAAACAAGACAATATAGAGTGGCTGTTTCAAATGTTAAAAAGGATTTCACTATCCACGGAGATTCATCTATATTGAATACTGCGTCACGTTGAGCTCCCAAGCGACGAGACCTCTGATTCATTCGCTAAAAGAGGTGGCTGGAGTTACCGATTCTATCAGCTTTCTAATAATTATGGAACTATATTCAACATTTAAATTTAAAGACATAACCAACCTGGACCATCAACGGTATCATCGTATTCGTCTGAAAGGTTCCTTGACCCAGTATAGCAAATAGGAGCACATCTTATTTGAAATTCCACATTTAAATTTAAAGACAAAACCATCTAGACCACCAGTGGTATCTTTATATTCGTACGGAAGGTTTCCTGATTTCAGAGAAGTAAGTAAGAACACGTCTTATTCAAGATTCCCCATTTATAGACAGAGCCAAGTTTACCACCATTGGTATGATGGTATTCATATGCAGGAGCACACCCTTTTCTATATTCTACATTTAAATTTAAAGACATAACCAAGTGGACGGTCAATGGTATCATGGCATTCGTTCGGGGGTTTCCTTGACCTTTCAGTGTAACAAGCAGGAACACATCTTATTCTAGATTACACGTTTAAATACAGAGCCAACTTTACCCCTAATGGCATCATGGTGTTCTCCCAGAAGGTTCCAGGACGAATGTAACAAGCAGGAGCATACCTTATTTTATATTCCACAATTAAATTTAAAGACATAGCCACATGGACTGCTAATGGTATCATGGTATTCGTTTGGAAGGTTCTCGGAAGAGATAGAGAATGTAGCAAGCAGGAGCACACCATACTCTATATTTTACATTTAAATTTAAAGATTTAGCCACCTGGTCAAGCAATGGTGTTATGGTATTCATCCGAGAGGTTCCTTGACCTGTCAGTGTAGCAAGCAAGAATACGCCTTGTTTTAAATTCCTCATTTAAATTTAAAAACACAGGCACCTGGACCACCAGTAGTATCTTGATATTCGTCCGGGAGGTTCCCTGACCTTTCAGAGTATCACACAGGAGCACATCGCTTTGAATCGCTTCTTCAGCGGACGTTGAAGGTTTTTGACTTATTGCAACGGAACTGTATTCAAACCAAATGCAGCGTTAGCCAAATCTCTCCTAATTATATCTTTGATTATGTGGAGCTTCCTAAACAGGGTCTACTCTTCTATTCATTGGTAGTTTGGGATTTTCTTCAATTACATAATATCATGGACTTAGACCAGCCTAACATATCTTCAGAGATTAGAAACTACATATATTTTTATTATTTCATTAGATCATGCATTCTTCCAAAATAAAAAATAAAGTTGAATAGTTATTCTTGTCTACTTTAACAGAAACTACATCACGGATAATCGTCAAATTAAGCTAATACTGTTTTATAACGAATGTATGATAGTATTTGAGAACCTCGCTTTGAGAAGCCTTAATACTTAATAAGAAATTTTTGTTCTTTATGTCATAAAATTTTTAAAATTTGAAGATTTATGAAAAAAAAGTGAACTCATAAATTTTTGCATTTTATAAATAATTCATTTATTTACACTCAAGATTCTTAGAAATATCAATCAATTTTTTTTTGTAAAACATGTTGTTAAATTTTTAATTAAATAAAATTTATGCAAAAATAAAGTAATTTTAATTTATTTATTTTATTTTTCATCCCATCTTAAGTAAATCCGATTGTGATTATTTTTTATATTCTACGATTTCCTTTTTTTAAAAAAAAAAGTTATCATCATTTTAATTTCCACTAATCGTTTTATGTGTTTGTTTATCAGATAAAACAACATACCATTCATTAGTATTTAGAAAACAATTTAAATAAAAGATACGTCATTACTTTAAAAAAAAGGGAGCTATTTTTTTTTTCAGTGTGATTAAAATACAAGTGAATCTGGTCAAGTTTTACGATAAAAATAGCAGTTGAAAAATAACCATATAACAACCTATCCAATTTCAGCCACTTGCATTTAAATAATGTGTCATTTCATTAAATTTCCCTTTCAAATGATCCATTATGATGATTTACACAGATGTCAATCATATTTCAAATGTTATGAACTACTGATATCATTAGCACTTTAATACATAATTATTCTCACTAGAAATTGCTTCCTAATTTAAAGGTTTACCCTGCTAATTGGACAATAATTTATGGATTGGAGGTTTCTAAAGGTAAAATTTAAATTGTTCGGTAAATTAGACGAGTCACGGGAATTTGTCTTCCTAACTAATGATTTATTTAACATTATCAGATTCTAATGGTATTATCCGTGCTTGCCACCTATCAAATCAATCAGTAGTCTTATAAATATTAAAAGTGGGCACTCCCTCCCTGTTTCAATAATAAAATTTTATTGGCACTTAATTTCTCAGCATTGTTTATTTCTAACCGTTTTCATTACTCTAACATCTTTGGTGTTTTCTTTATTATGGCTTATATGATATTCGAAGATATATCAAGGAGACGAAAAGTATTCCGAAAGGAATAAAAATAGATGTTTTTGTTAAATTTAATTTTTTTCCCAAGAAGTAACTTTTTTAAATAAAATGGTATTTTAACACTCAATCATGTTAAATATTACATTTCCTAAATACTGATGAAAACAGAAAAATATGCAAATAAAAATCAGAACAAGTTCGTTTCAGAAAACTGATGAATCTTTTCTCAGTTTTTCTCAGTTTTAAGAATCGAATGATATTCTTAATTACCTTAAAAATATTTTTCATTTAAATTCAGATAGTTTTATTTTCTAAAACTATGAACTATAAAAATGCATATTTTACTTTAAGATAACCGAGAGAATAGTTTACGGAATGCTAAGCGAACAAAGTAACTGTTCTAAAACTTTAAGAAATGGAATGGATATAAAAATATTTGATTACGAGAATAGAGCTTTAACATATCTCTAGTAATGTATTTCTTTCGACAATTTTCATTTATTCCCAAGTAGATGATTTTTATTTCTTTGACAAGAAATTTTTCAATCACATAGCAAAAATGTTTCCTTGAGATACAAATCTTTTTTCTCATAAAAAATAAACCTGAATAATAATATTGAAGTTGATTATGTTAAACTTTAAAAGTGAAGTGAATAGATGTAAGGAATTTATATAAAAGAGGTAGAGAATTGAATATAATGATATAGAAAGGTTGCTGTATTAGAAAGTTTGCAAGAGTGTGAAGGTTTTGAAAAGTGCGCGGGAGTTTCTTGCTTGTCCATAAGATCTATAGGGGTTAGGACCCGACGCTGGTCGAAATTTTCTCCATTGTGGATTAACTCATATCGGATCCGATTATCCGGATAAAAAAAGCCTTTGATACTTTTAGAAGTTATTAGTAAAGGCGTTGAGAGCACTAGTAAAGAACATTTCCCTTTTTTCAGAGAAACAACAAATAAAGCTATGAGAATAAAAGTAAAATTTACTTCATTTCTTAACTATTTTTGTGCGACTATTTTAATCATTTTATCTGTGCTTGGAATTAAATTGAAGACTTTAAATTTAAGATTATATTGATATTTAACAAAACAATCGAGTCAGGTAACAGATATACCACAAAACATGTTTTGTCGTGTTCATTAAAATTAGAATTTAATTCTAATTAGAATTTTATAATTCTAATTAGAATTAAAATTAGAATTTGAATACTTAAAATCAGAGCATTCCAGGCAGAGTAGCAGATAATAATACATTTAAAATCACTAGTATCTATATAAATTTGAAGTTGTTTTAAAAGTTGCTACCAAAATTCAAAATGATTCATATTCATGTAAGAAATATTCCCACTACAATACTTTTTTTTAAAAAAAAAATTAGAAATGACAATTCTTATGCTTCTACTTAGAGTAACACTTAAATTAGCAGATCACAGCAAATATTGTATTAAAAATATAAATTATTCATTTAGAATTACAATATATTTTTCTTCATCACAAAACAAATTCATTCGAAGCAGAATTTTGAAATTATTTTGAAATTCAGTCAAACTATTGGAAAGAATCAGTGATGTACAATATATGTGAATTTGACCCTCTAAAATAATTTTTTATTAAAAAAAAATAATATTTATCAATAATAAGGAATCGAAGACATTAATAATGTAAATTATAACGCACATAAATCAAAAGTGCTTTTGAGGAACTCCTCCCCATCCATCTCGAATTTCGATTCCGAAAAAAATAATTCTAACTTTTCCTGCCATTGAAATGTGTCACTCACTAAATCAAAAGATTTCATTATCAACCGAAATTATTTAATTCAATACAAATATTTTTATATTCAGATATTAATTTTAATCGCCTTTGTTCTTCATTGCTTACCTCTTTACTACCTATTTTTTTATAATTTAACTACCGACCAACCACTCTTAGATATACCAGGTAGGTACCAAATCTAGTAGAATAAACATTTACTTTTCTTTTAACACTTATATATGAGCTTTTTTTTTTCTTTTTTTTTTTTTCATTATTTATATATATTATATACTATATATCCCTTATTTATTAGTTATGAAGTTGTAAGTGTTCCATGAAAATTTCTTCATTTGTGAAGTGTTTCGTCGTAGGAAAAGCTCTGAAAAATATTTCCATTAGAGTTTTCAGCATTTATTAACAAGAATATGAAGGAAAAAAATTAAGGTCTCTAAAATAATGAAATGTAAATTATGTAATTCTTCTCTTCAGTTGCATTTACTTTAAAATATATTCTCCAAACATAATGGATAAATTGGCCTTTTTTTACAAGTGATCTTGAAAATTTAAGACTTGGCGAAAATTTTATTTTCAGTATAAAGAGAAGAATAATTTCCTGTATTTCCAAAATCTGTTTCTTTCTAAAAGAACTTATAAATATAAAAGGATTAATAAACATTTTACATACTTTGTATTATTTTTCAATAAGACGCATTATAGAATAATTGGAAAAGTAGCGTTTTGTAAATATATTTAATTTCATATTAACTGTTATTAGAATAAAAGAGGAAAATTAATTTTGATTAATTTTTGTATAGAAATAATTTGAAATGTTAAAAATTTATCAAAATATTTCCATACATTTAATTATTCATATTTAGATTGATGAAGAGATATGAGAATGTACCAATCTATTCAGTTATCCAATTTATGTTATATTTTAAATATCTATACTATTAAATATGTTCGTTATTATATGTTATTCTTCTTAATTTGTTTAGGGAATAATTAACTGATACCTTTGAAAATTTCTCTGTATTAAATATTATGAATCATAAGCAGAATTTTCTTTCAACTTAAACAAAATCTTTGTAAGTATCGTTCTTCAATACGTTTTCATGTTAAAATTTTTTTTCATTAGTAGCTTCGTTTGTTTCAAAGATTACAACGAAATTCTGTCTTAATTTTTTTTTTGTTGCAAAATTTTGACAGCCTTTGAAAGAAAAAATTTTCTTACAACCACATTTACTTTTATTCATATCAATTACATTTGATAAATATATAATCATGGTAATTTCGAACTAATTTGGTGACACAATTGAACAACCTCTTCATAAAATCATTCTTGTGCATACAAATAAGGAACATATCTGCAATTGCAAAATTCATGTAACCCTTCATAAGAATTTTTTTTTCCTTCTAACAATGGTATATTAAAGCATATTTTGGAATTCAAAATGATTTTAAAAAAATAATTATTTTCACTATTGGATAAAACTAATTTAACTTTTAGAACCTTTTTTTTTTTTTTTTTTTTTTTTTATTTTGTGGGAAGTATATATACCACAGAAATGTCATCTCACTTTAATCTTCAATGTTTTTAAGTTGGAGTTGATGATAAGTATACTTCCCACAGCCTGTCTTAGAGCAGGATAAGAGGAAAATGAAAAGTATAAAATTTTATTAAATTTATTTAATACTTATTACCCATAAAAATAACTGATGTATCTTGAAAAAGTAACGAATCAAAAAATATCAATGAAAAAATCAACAGAAATAAACTCAAAAAATTAAATTTTAAAATAAAAATATTTAATCCAAAAACTTACAAACTCTTATACAATATTAATCAGAATCAATTGAATTTAATCGAATCAATTAAAATTTAAAACACATCACATCTCAAAAATATTACATACAAAAAAAATTCTTCAGAATTTTAACTTATTTATTTATGTTATGATTACTGAATTATGATTTTTACTGTATGAATAATTTATGATTTAAAATAAACATATTTTAGTTGTTTACGGAAACTGCTATCTCCCTTCCCGACACATTCATTTCTTAAGAAACATCCGAAAAAACGAGTGAGACAAAAAAAAATTGATAGATGCAAAATAATACAGATAATATTGAACATATATATATTAATTAAAGTTAACTATTGTCTTAATACATTCAAAATTCATTCATGATTATATAAATATAATCTAAAAATTCGATATCTTATAAAATACAAATGCAATAAATTCAATTTTAAAAATATACATCTAGCAAAAAGCTTACAATTAATCGGAAAAAAAAAAATACTTTTCCAACAAACATTTCAAAATATTGAAACACACAAATTTATAATTAAAGAATGACTTTTAATTCGTATTTATACAGCGATCCTTGATCGTTGATTGGTGCAAGGCATTATTGGACAAGCTGCGTCAATTGATCTTAGAATAGTTAGAGTTTTCTTAGTATTCTTTTTTTCCAAAATAAATCTTCAAATACTTGAGATTTACATTAATTTCATTCGCTATTCATAAGGGAAATTAAATTTTAGATGTTTCTAAAAAAATTTAAGTCACATTAAATTATTAGGAAGAACTTAAAAAATTTAAAATTTTATTACATTGTTTAAGGTAAAAGTTTTTTTTAACCTTTTGTGGTAAATATACAAGTTTTTTCAATTTACTTTTACTTTCATAAATATAGGAAATTTATTACGAATTAATAACACACAAATTCAGTTTCATTCATTTAAGAGTAAACAATTCATTTTTTTTTAAAAAAAATCAGGCTTGAGAAATGAAAATAACATTCATATGCTCTGTAATAAATATTAAGGTTTTTAAAAAATCATATATTACCATGAAGCATGATTTTATAATTGTTGTTAGAATATGTAAATAGTAATTCTTAATCCTGTTCTTAGAATATTTAAATCGTAAAATGTCTATTAAAAAAGCAAAAAAAAAAAATTCTTGGAAATTTTTAATATAAAAATAATTAGAGCAACCAGGTTTTTTTTTTTTTTTTGCTAAATATAATTTGAAATTAAGTTGTTCCGGAACACATAATGCTGAAAAATATTTTCCAAAATTTTAAATTTACCAAAATATTTATATTTCACGATATTATTACTTTACGCTTTATTAAAGTATGATTGTGTAATAAATGACATTTTTTTGACGCAAGAAATATAAATTTCATTGTTCAGTAAATGACACAAAAATCTCATATTTCTAATTATTTGGAAGACTAATTTTCCTACCCAATAAACTTTAACGTCAAACAGCATTTTCCAAACAATGATGACATTAATTATAACCTTGAACACTTAATCAAATAAAAATATTAACATGTTTCTTAAATATTACATTTATCATAAATTTTACAAACAATAATAAACATTTTGAATAATATTTAATAAATAGTTCTCTTTTAACCAAATCTTATGTAAATAAAACAGCAATATTTTTTCATGATTAATTATACCAAATAAATCTTTCAATCAAAAATATACAGATACATAATTTACCAGTTAAATATCACTTTCGTAATTAATTTCACGAAACAACAAATGAAGAAAAATTACAGATAATACCCAATAAACCATTACACAATCATAATTTTTTTTTTCATGGAGCTTCAGTTTTATCGAGATTTCGAACTTACAGTAATGAACAAACAATCAGACAAATCAAGTTGATAATAATCATTATTCCATCAATAAAACATCACCAATTACAGCACACCAAAACGATCAATTGATTACAGAAAGCAAGAAACAAAAGTACCAATCGAGAGAGTGCAACATACCTAACGGCACATTCGTCTAGTCCGGTTCTAACATGGATTACCAGAGTCTTTTCCTACAAACTAGGGGGAAATCACAGGAGCCGTCAATAACGTTCACTTCCCTTCGAAGATAAGCAAGAACCGAACTTGACGTCCAGTTGGCCACTGAAACATCCCCCAGTGATGAGACAGTGCTGCGGTAGTAAAGGCTTGAGAGCGACCAATCAGAGGTGACTTCGATCTGACGTATGCGCAGTGGGTGCGGTTTCAGTTTTTGGGGCTTTTGACGGATTTTCGAAAAGTGGATTCGTTTGTTAAGGCTTACTTTCAGACGGAAAAGCTGATGAGTTTTTTTTTCGGGAAAAAAATTAAGGAGCAAAAGATCTTTTAGAATTATTCGACAGAGAAAAGAATCCTTGGTTTTTTTTCCCCAAAAGTGGTGCAATGAAAGAGAATTTTATAGCGATTTAAGAATGTTGCAGTTTGAGTATAGTTCAGCGTTTATGGTCTGTCGTAACAGTTGCTATAAAGTATATGTTAAGCTTTCGACACTAGTTCGAAATGGGTTTTAAAAATTTTCATTGCATTGTATAACAGTCGTTAAAAGGTAAGTGTGTATTAAAATATACAAATGCTATGGGAGTATAAAAATATAGAGAAAGCTGAACCTTAATTGGATTACCTGAAGATCTCATTCGCTCTTTCTTTATTTTTTATTAATATAACTTCTATTAGTTAAAAAAGGAGTTGAGTTTAGATTAGTTTTTAATAACGTCGTTCTAAAAGCAACACGATGGCTATTGGCGACGGACCTCGTAAACCTGAGCTAAGAGTCACTTGAACGTCGGTCAAGTGACGAGGACGACACCGGAGCTGGAACCCCCTCTCCTAACTTCCACACTACGCCAACGGTAGGACTTTGAGCCCCGACAGATTTAACGTGCATCAGCCCCGGCTACACGGCGGGTTTTAGTAGCCAAGGATCGAACCCGCGACTGAACGAAAACTACCGGTCACGAATCCGAAACTATGATCACTAGGCTACCGCGGCCACTATTTCTATACAGAAGATAGTCGTGTTTAGGTATGCAAATATTTTATATAAATAATTTAATTTATAGTTGGCTACTTGGTGAGTTTCGGACAAGAAATTGAGTCAAAGTTTATGTTTTTTGACAAAATCGAATATCTGATATGGGATCATTCTTTGGCATGAGTTGTATATGTATAGAGCATGTTATTTTTTGCATAAATTGCATGAATTGTTAAAGTTCAAAGCAAAAAAAAAAATTAATCTTGGTTTCAATCTATGAGTAAGTTAAGATTTTACATTTTGGCATCCTCCTTTTGGCCACGAATCCAAAACCATGTACACTAGGCTACCTTGGCCACAAAAAGGATTTGAGAACTGCTTGTCAAAAAAAAAGAATATCAAATAGTCCTAAGATTTGTGAATAGTATAAAAAAATTTTGCAATAAACTAAACTTCGGCTGGTAAAAATATCGCATATGATTACTTACACGCATATTTTTTTTAATTAATTCTTCATGATTAATCGAATATGTTAATTACAACTGCCTTTATCTTCCACACAAATACAGATTAAGTTACAATAATAATTAAACCGAAGAACCATTACACCTCCCAACATGGCGAATGGTCATAGTCTCAGACTCTTATGACAGACGTTGCTTCCGTCGAGTCGTTGGTTCGAGTCCCGATGCCATTCAAGACCTATTATGTATCCTCGTTAAATCCGTCGAGACTCAGTGTACTCGCGTCACGCTCACCACTTGACCGTAATTCTAAAATCCAAGATCCGTAGCCATTGTCGCTTCTTATTCTTACATTAATAAACAATTAATCAAAGTAGTATTTATCTTCACTTTCAACCGATATCTTAAATTATTCGTCACGTAGTTATTTGAAGATATTGTTAAGTCAATATTCGAATTTGATGATGTCGCAAAACCATCACACAGCAAAATTGAATTAAAAGTTTCTTAACACATCGATCAATAACTCCCGAGTCTAACATTGAAAACAACATTTTTTTGCAAAAATTTTTTTTTATTCATCAACATAACACCTTTTGTTAATCACCTTTTAGGGTGATACAATCGTTCCAACGCTTTTCCAAATCTTTTTTTTTTGTTTTGCTTCCCCCCCCCCCAATTTTTTTTTTCCCGCAAGAAATCTTTTTTGTTGCGAGTAAATAGCGATAAACAGCTTTCTGAATCATCGACTCGTTGCTGTTTTTGTTCCATCGAAAGCAATCGCGGCACCCACTTGGAAAAAACCTTTTTCACTTCACTTCAAAAAACCTTTTTCCTGGTCCGATCGACTTAAAATTTTGACACGTTTCAAGCAAAGGTTAGTACTCTAGAAAGACCTGGTTACTGGTTTACTACGAGCGCCATCTCTGGGTTAGTCTCGGGAGTTATTGATCGATGTGTTATATACAGAGAGAGAGAAATTAGAAACACTTGACAGCTAGAATGGCCCTTACTCAGTTAGGCATTAAGTTGAACTGGGCTCGGATGACAAAAACAGGCAACTTATTCCATGCTGCTTCAAGTCTATCCCACACTTCCTCAATTATATTAGCTGGAGACGAGTGGCGAACTAGTCTCTCAGCAACCCATGACCAGATGTTTTCAATGGGTGACAGATCAAGAGACTATGCTGGCCAGGACAACATTCGAATACCCTGTGCATCAAAGAAGGTCAGAACACGATGTGCAATAAGTGTTTGGTTGGTCTCGAAGATTGAGCACAACTACTGAACGTAAGATGTCAGAAATGTACCGATTTACGTTCAAATTACCGTCGATCCAAAGTAGAGATGGGCGTATCGTGTACCCAATGGCTGCCCAAACCATCACACCAAGTGCAAGGCCCATATGCCGATATCAAAGGCAAACAGGCGACGAGTGGTCTCCTGGGAGCCTCTATATACGACTATCAGAATACAGCACGCAGAACCGGGACTCGTTTGAAAAGATGACATTGTGCCACTATTGTATGCAGCTTGTCGTTCGGCGCACCAGAGTCACCGTCTCTCTTTCTCTATGCAGCATTTTCAAGGGAAGCTGAAGAAATGGTCACTGTGCTAGCAGTCCACTCTGATACAAAGGTCATCGCACCGTACGAACGGTTACTGGGCATGCTGTAAATATGCCAATTTCCTGACTAATGGTCCGTGATGTGGTTGTCCGGTTTTGCAGGACCGACCTCACAATATATTTGTTCTCTAAGTCGTTAGTCATGGGAGAGCGTTGAGATCCTGCATGCTGTTCAGTATTACCTTCAGCAAGCCATTGATTTGGTATTCGCATGACAGTGGTTGAATATCGAAAAAAAGAGACGGGCAATGTCACAGAATTATAATCCACATTATAGATAGCAACGGTTCTGCCTTTATCAATTTTCGACACTTGCTGATAAGCATTTCTTCTTATTCGAGGCATAACACGATACTCTGAGTAAACTCCGACATTACAAATCGCTTTCCCAATGTGAAATACACTACACAATTTTCCTTTTATGCACTGCTTCTGATATCGTTTCGCCTACCTGCGTCATCTAAATGTGCTGAAATACTAATCATTTGCATATCCCAACCTCTTCTCCCTTTCACGTGATTTTGACATTCGTCAGATTTTTTCCTTCCAGGTGAAGCAATTTTAATGTGGCCGGCAGCATATATATATATATGGGGGTGTACACATCAACCGGAAAATTCTGTCATTTTGTGAAATGAAAGGGAAATAATACATTTTTCATACATTTTATAATATTTATTTCAATAAATAATATAAAATGTATGAAAAATTTATGAATGAATCTCTTTCCGTCGTTACTAGGATTTGTATGTGAAGATTTCGGATGGGTGTCTCGTGAGTAAGTGAGAACAATTTAGTTACTCGAATCATCATATGTATGTCTTTGTTTGCTCGGAGCGAAAAGAAACTCATTTTGGACCGGATGATAACTGGAGATGAAAAATGGATTATTTTCGAATACATTCTAAAGAAAAAGATATATTGGCAATGTGGACTGTCTGTCCTCTCTACCTCTAAATCGAGAATGAGTCTGAATAAGGGAACGTTGATCATACGGTGGGAGGTCCTAGAACCAATACATTTCGAAATTTTGAAGCCAAACAAAAAAGCTCAAATGGGAGAGAGATACTGTCAGCAAGTGGATGATTTAAACAAAGCGCCGAAAGAAAGAGATCGGAAATGTTCAATGTGAAGCACATTATACTGTATCATGATAATGCTAAACTACATGATATTTTGGCGATTCGTCTAAAATTCACAATTGGGAATTTTTCTCCTTTACACAATGCTCCTCAGACCTAGCACCCTCTAATTATGACTTATTTATCTCCCTTCAAAAAATTTTCAAAGGGAAGAAGAGTAAAACTAAAATATACGTTATGGTATTTTTATATGTTTTAATTTGTGATTCGTACTATTCGTGTTTATATATATATATATATATATATATAACATAATATCATCTACTCTTGTATATAGCTATTGATTGTAAGTCATTGAAATAACACAGTCGAGGCGTATTGAATTTTCACGGGACTTTTATTTTAAGCGGAGAGAGAGATCATTTCCATTCCGCCTTTTGATTCAAGCTATTGTATCATAACAGAGTAAGAAGAGGAGAGTATGAAGAGAGCGTTTTTCGTTGTGTTTGTGTTTATATATGAGGGAAATTTCATTTGAAACGTCAGAGACGCGTGGTATGGATAAAGGGATTACGGGGAAATAACATAATAGATAGGGAATTTGAAGGGATTGTTTTGACAGATTTATAATTGGTTTAAGCGGATTTAACTAGTTTTAAGAGCGCATGATGTAATAAATAAAAGGATACTTTGGAAGGGGATCAGGAGATACGAATGAACATTACCTTTTTAAGGAGAGAATGAATAAATTTAGTAAATTAAATTATTATAATGAGAAATTAATGGGAATTAAGTTAAATCGTTACATATATATATATATACAATCCAACCAGATTTCCTCGCATTATATTGATATATCAAGGTCACCAGAGTCATGGTAAATAAAATGGAGGAACAATATGGCTTTCAACCGTTCCCAATATTTCTATCTAAACAGCAACCTTATACATTAGTAACTAATGAGAAAAAAGGAAGACACGAGTTAACTAACAATGTGTGAACGTGATAACGGACATGTCTAGTGATTGACGGTAGCGTGACGATTTTATATTCCCCTTCTTGCATGTCGCTGCCATAAGAAGTAAAATAAGTAGGTTAGTGATAAACCATAAGAAGCGAAAAGCTCGTTGATTGGCCAGAATCACAAGCAATAAAATAAGTAGGTTAGTCAATATAATAAGAAATAAAGGAAAATATAGAGTTACCGAATCGATAAATTAGGAAGCATTTATCTTTTTCGTCGTCTTCCCAAAAATTAGAAAGCATTGTCACTTGATTATAAATGCGTTCTTTTGTTTTTAAATTTCATAATTGCGTGGTTAATTATGGCTCTGTTTGTCTAATTTGAAAGAACGAAATGCAAAAAAAAGTGAAAAAATGTTACAATGCTAATTTTGCAATGTGACTGTTATACCCAGGAGTTCAGATGTCAGAGCAGATCTTTTGAAATTTTAACTTAGAATCCCTTTCACCAGAGTAAATATTTTATGATTCTGGAGACAGAAGAATGAGAATAAGAAATACGAATTACGTAAGACATATGCTAATAATTAATGTAAAAGAATTTTATTTCAAAACAGTTCTTTCATATGCTTACGAATAAAATATAACTATTTGTGAAGACCAAAGCCAGATGTAAGGATGGGAATCAAAAGAATAAAATTTTATTTTTATCTGTTTTTTCAAAAGTGTGAGAGATCCCTGTTCTGTGCTGTTTTAGATAGTTGTTCGTTTTGCTGATTCGGACTGTATCTCTTAGATTCTTAGGTCAAAAAAACATGGCCGACAGATCTTTGATTCTTTTCTATCCGTTCAATTGTACTGGTTCATTTCTCTCTATCTGTTCAGTACCACTGCAGTTCCTTTTTTTTTTAATCATTTTCTGTTCATTTTAGTTATTATCTAATGTTTTTATCTCTTTTTTCCACTTACTGTTCATTTACACATACTTTTACACTGTTTCCTGTTCTTTAAATGAATATGACTCTTCCATTCTGGAATCATTCTTAAAAGTTAAAATATAATTTCTAATTTTTGGTTATGCTACAATACTGAAGAAAAATAATAACTTCGTCATTATGAAAAATAAGCGGTAATAACTATCAATGTTTGGTAAAACAAACAATCAACAACAAAAATTGCGATTACCTCTTCATGCGCCAATTGTAAGCTTTGGCATTCCAGAATGACAATTTTTGAGACAAAATAAAACTTGCATCAATTCGAGAAATTATAAAACTAACTGTTTCCGTAACTTTTTAGTGTGATATTTTTAAATACAATTCTTTTTATTTAGCCGTTTTTATTAATTGAATCATTAGAGCTAGAATTATTTGTGTGGGGAAGTAAATAGAAGTTTCAGATTTTTCAATAAATTCAAAAAAATTATGCCGGTTTCATAATTTATTTTTGCATACAAAAGGAAAAAAATCCTTTCCATTTAACCCTGTCTTTAACATTCGATCTAATTTATATAGCTATTTTTTATATATATTTGTGAATAAATTCTAAAATTTATATAGATACTAATAAGATTGCAAAAGCATTCGCATAATGTTCATAATAATGCAAAACTGTTTTGCTTATGCTTTTATTGCTCTTCTAAATAATATTTATGATCGTTAACATATGTTTTATGTCATGTATAAAGTAAGACTAATTACCCGAATATGCTTTGATATAGAAGGCTTGCTTATTTATTTATATCAATAACATTTGGTTCTTTTTAATGTCATCAGTTTACGTTTGATCAATTATACTCATAAAAACTCAATGAATGAACTACTTTGTCTGAAAATTATATCTTAATACTTGATCTTCATTATTGTGTTTTAGGAATGTGAAATACAAATTATTTAAAATTTGAATTTAAGTGCATTCATGCTGCTGCTCTACATCGTATTATTTTAATACAAAATATGATTTCTTTTAATATGATTTTATGAAAATATGACTTTCCGATAGTCTTGGCTTTTCTTCAAATGAGTGAAATAATCAAAATATTTAAAAATGCAGTAAATCTGCAAAGTTATTATCTCTCGTGTTGCTTCTACGTACAACGCTCGTAAATAAACAATCAACAATCAATCAGTAGTATTGCACATTAATAGTTTTTCTTTTTGTTAGAAGTACATAAGTTCAAGGTATGACAATTAAATAATCTGACTGCGTGTTCCGTAGCCTTTAGGCTGGGTGTGGAGGAGTGAGAATGGAATATAGTTGATCTTGATGCTTCCGGTGCAGGTAGCACGTTATTTCGTCCCTCTGTCTAGTTCAGTTTGTTTTTCATCTTTGTTTGAGTAAGACGTTGTTGTGTCGAAGAGCCACAATCATAATAAGCTTTAAAAATAGAGCAGCGCATAAATTTGAAACTTAAAAAAAAAAAAAAAAACTCCAACTGAATGTTTTAAATTGTTAAATGAGATGTTTGAAGATAATTGCATGATTCGTAGTCCAATTTTTGAATGGGACAAACGATTTTCGGAAGGTCGGGAGGTTGTTGAAGATGCTGAACGTTCTGGTCTTCCTGTGACATCAAGAACTGATGAAAACATTAAAAATATTAAGGAAATAGAACATAAAGACCGACGTTTGAGTGTTCGGATGATGTCAGATATAAGGATATTAGACAAAGAGACAATAAGAAAAATTTTGACCGAGGATTTGCATGTAATGAAAATTTGAGCAAAACTGGATCACCACCGTACTCACCAAATCTCGCACCATGCGACTTCTACATGTTTCCAAAAGTGAAAAGTGCATTAAACGGCATACTTACAGAAGAAGGGGACACCTAATGACCTGCAGCACTGCTGTGAACAGTGGACATCTCATATGTAGTGATGTATTGATAGGGAAGGGGAGTATGCTCATGGGGACTAAAAGGCATTTGTGTAATATTTTCAATGAAGCTAATTTTTAAGACAAGTCCGGTTATTTAATTGTCACGCCTCGTATGATGTCTTTCGCCTCCTCAAAACTCATCGTCATACCTTTTTCAGCCGATGAAGCCATCTTTGCTTTCTTTCAAGCAGATTTACAGTGAGCAACCTATTGTTTAGATCGTTGTTTGGCTTCTGGTGTATAATGATAAATACTGTTCTCATCGACGGTGGCAACTGGAAGCGAAATGGCAGCTACATCTCGACACGTAATCTATAAAAACTAATCTATGAATCAAAATAAAATTTGTTTTCGCACCTTTCAACAAATGACGGCACTTAATGCTCACTCAAACTTGCTTTAGGAATCCAACTGTCGTCAAAAACAAATACTTTTAAAACCACGCTCGTTTGAATCTCAAACATTTTAGAGCCTGAGTGTGTTTTTAAGAATAGTTACAATGTTTGTATCATCAATATGTTTAAGGATCCAACTAGAATCAAATACGAAGATTAAGAACTTGATAGTTCTTTTATTTAAGTAAAACCTCAACATGAAAGGAATAATAAAAATAAGCTCCCGATTCAGGAAAACAAACGACAACTAAATTAGGTGGGGGAAATTCCCCGCAAGTTGCAACCAGAACTTTTATCTTATCACACATATCACTATCGCAGCTTCAGAACGCATCACAATCAGCTTCAAAATAAAATGAAGAGAAACATCTCTCGCTCCCACCCTAAGAACTTATTATAGTTCTCTTTTTCTGGTCTCCTCGAATTTCTTCTTTGATCTTTTTTTTCCAATGACGTTTGAAAAGAACGTTATACATAAAAATTAGAATAGGCAGTTCATTTCAATTCCTGAACTATTTGCATAAACATTGGAAAATAAAAGAAGGCTTTTGGACTTGGCTTTGTTATATATTTAAGTCAAAAGAACAAAATAAAAATATACTAAATTATTCAATAAAAAATAAATATAAATCTCAGAAACCAATATTTAAAATGAAAGCTACATATACGAGGGGATTCAATAAGTATTTATTTTTGACGATAGATAGCGTATCTAAGGGGAGTTGGAGTTACCATCTATTAAAAGCCTGCGGGTAAAAATGTGTCTCTGATTAACAAGTTGGTTTTGATACGACTTCGGTTCACTGTCAAATCAAAATTTGATTGAAGCCCTGTCGAATTATCACCTTCAATAAGTTTTGAATTCTTCATTATACACTAGAAACCAAACAGCAATAATTACAATAGGTTGTCTCCTTATTATCAGCTCCAAAGAAGGCGATGATGGTTTCGTCAGCTGGAAAAGCTGTGACGACGATCTTTTAGGATGTGAAGAACGTCATACTCATGGGATTTTCAGAAAAAGAAGCAGAGATAAACGATTAGTGACTACTATTATATCGGGGAACTTAACCCTCTCGGGCTTCTATCCCCTGTGAATTGGCTATAAATATTTGGTGAACTGAACTTTGTTTTTTATACTTGCCCAGGAGTTAATGAGTTATTAATAATAAGTTAATTTAAAGTTACATTGCAATAGCTTTGAAAAGTTAAAGTTTTAAAAATACATTAAAAATTAAATTATTGCAGAATAAATTACTAATATTATTATAACTTCACTAATTAATAAAACTAGATGATTAAAACAAAATTTGGATTGAAGTGCTTTAAGTATGCTTAGTATATTGCAACAGAAGTCTATTGAGTTCCTGCTTGCTTGCTCGGTCTGGCCTCAGTGAGAGCGCGGTCTGTGATTGGTCGATGGTGAAGTGTGTTAAATCTGTATATATGGGTGTGTGAGTAGGGGTGTAAATTGTGTGTGTGACTAGGAATGACTATTGTGTTGCTGTAAGAGTGAATTTTAGATTATAAAATTAGGATTTCTCGTGGTCTGTGTAGTTGTGGGTTATTTCTGAGTGGGGTGTATTTTTCTATTTCTTGAATGGTTCTATTGCTTGAGATATCTATTTTATGGAAGAAATTTTCTGAAAGTTTTTTAATGAAATTTTTAAGTGTAGGAAGTTTAATTGAAAATCTTATGTCGTTATTTCTCATATACCAGTGAGCTTTTACTATCATTCTTATAGTAGAGTTTTGTGATTTTTCTATCATATCAAATGTTGTGTTAGCACAGTGTGACCAGACCGGGCTAGCATAAGTCAGGATGGGTCTTAGAATCAGGGTGTAAGATAAACGAACGATGCTACAGTTATTCCATCCCCTTTCCCCTTCTTAATACTAACTTTTCCATTCCTAACACGGATACTTTTTAATCATCCTCATATATATGCACGAAGAGTGTATAACATATGGCCATTAAATAACGAAATTGACTCTGTAAATCATTTTATTTTGATATCATATATATTTACTTATTATCACATACTATACAACCTTCATTTAACTCTCTATGCGAATCTTCCATTATTCGAAGCAATGCTAGAAGACTTCTGTCAGCTGCTTCAGAACACATGCCGCTATCTATTTCACTGCTTTAATGGACTCAAATCTTGTTCATTTTAAAGAAGATTTCACTTTAGAAAGATAGAAGTAGCTTGGCTCACGATCCGCATGTTGAAATTGTTATGTCAGATTTGCCGTGGGGATTCTTTGTCTATTTCTACAGTCTCACAATCGCACGAATACTTAATCGAAAGTCATATCGAACCAAATTACCTATTTTTTGGATAATGTCGTCCGTTTTTGTTGTAGAAGGGTGACCCGTGCATTAATAATCTTCAACGTTTTCCCGGCCATCTTGAAAACTTTTTAGCCATTCATAAACACGTTCTTGCTATAAACATTCATTGCCATACACTTATTTCAATAAATTATAAGTTTCAGTAGCCATTTTTCCAAGTTTCGTGTGAATTTTCACAACAATTCATCGCCCAATTGTTTCACTTATCATTTTTCCGGTGAAATAAAAAAAAATAATTCTAATGCAATTGAGGGCTATTGTTATACGGATTTCTTTACAGAAGCGAGAGGCACTGCATTAGAAAGAGAAGTCATCACATTAAAACAGCTGTCGGTCGCTGGCGTTTGGCGCATGCGTACTTCATCTGAAGCAGCGTCAGTCTCGTTATTTAATACTCTCACATCGTAAACAGTGCAGCACAAATATTTGTATTTGTGTGAAAAAAAATCAATATCGATAATACATCCATGTTTGAAGATTTCATAATCTTAATCAGATCAAATGTAGTATATTCTATTATTTTCAAATGCTTCTTCTGATCAATTTCACAAGTTTAATGCTATTTTAATAATACTTGAATTAATAAAAAGGAACACAGTGACTAATTCAAATGGCAAATATATATTGAAATAAGATCCTGATGAATGCAGTTTTTTTCGATATATTATTACTGTTATAAATATATTTCTCTAAGGACACGGATGACGTGGCACTTTTTTATCAAATTTTCTATTCATACAATTTAATGCAAAGAATTCAATTATTCAGAAACATACCAGTGCTTTGTTAAAATTCATTATTTTTATTTCTTTTCATTCAATATTACAGAATAGTGCAAATATTTTGTTATTCGGAACAAGAGTCGAATATTTCATTCAATCAATTGTAAAAAGAACTTTTACAAATTTCTGAAAAATCTTTTGTTCTGTATCGCTATCGGGAGTAAAATATGAATAAAGAATAAAAATTCTAATTATATCCTCCATATTTAACTAATGTTTATTGTAAAAAGTTTTATTCTTAGAAAGTAAAATAATGCTTATGACGTTAAGGTAATAATAGAAATGCTTATAATTTTTTGTTTTGTTTTGTTTTTAGAGATGAGTAAAATTGGAATTTATTGGAAATATAAGAACCGAAATGATTATAATTTTTTATGTTTCATTAAATGAGTAAAATTGGAATATGTTGAATAGATTTCTGTTCTCCATAGACAATTCTTTGTTCTTATTTCATCATTATTATAATTCATTTACAAGGGTTTATATTCCCAATAAGTAAGTGTTTGTTTTGCTTCCGGGTAAAAAATGAATATATTTTTGAAATATCCTTATGATGTCCATAGATAATGTCCATTTATTTTTAGAAGAATAGTGATAATAATTTGAAAGTATGAAAAAATAGGCGCCTTATTTTCTATTTCTAGTCATATTTAAGTTATATTTTCCTCGCGTGTATAAAATTCGAATCCCGCCGTTTTGGCCTATGACGAAAATTAAAAATCTGTGTTCTTCAGGGAAAGAAAGTTTTATAATTAAATGAATATAAATACGTAATATAATAATGATGGAATATTTTTAACGAGAATTTCTAAAATCTCTTTCCTTTTGTTATAGCAAATATCTAGCACATGTAAGCACAATTAATTTTTCGAGACCTCGAACAGAAAATTGTTCTTTGGAGTCTTAAATTAACTCTGAGATCATGATGCTGCTTTCTTGCCCAGTTATATTTAAACCGAGAGATTAACTCGTAATCTACTTTCGACCTATGGATAGAATTATTGTTTATTAACATCGTATTTAAAAAACAACATGAGAATTATTGGCGATGAACTCCATAACTTTGATCCTTGGTAAAGTGAAGAAGATATCTGAGCTGATATCCTACTTTAAAATTTTTTTGTTGTTGTGTCGTTTTCCAGCCCGTGGAAGGGGAGAGAGCTGACCTTAGTCGCCGGCGACAATTTCGAACCCTAGTCCATTGGGGTCCGAAGAAAAGTTGACAGGTCACTTTTTGTTGTACCTTTATCAACTGGACTGAAAGGGACGTCTCTCTGAAGCTTGTTTTGGGGGGTTTGTAACTTTTGGTGGTGGTTGACTTCGATGTCAGAGGTGTGGCAGGTTAGAGAGGGGGTGGAAGCAAAGGAGTCGCCTAAATCACTTGACTGCTATTAAAAATTACAAGACCGTTGCCACTGGAACTCTCCTTGCATATGAGAGTGACGTCAATGCAATATCAATCGATCAATCTAAACCTCACCAAATCTGATCTCTATCAAAGACCACTTAGCATAGTGGTTCCCAAAGTGGGTTCCTTTAACCCTGGGGTTTCACGAAAAAATTTAAGGGTTCCGCGAGACAAATTTTATTTGATTAAAAAAAATTTCCATTTATTTTAGTTTATGTTTTGTATTTTTATTAATTATTTCTATGATGAATTGATTTTTTTGAGTTTTGCTTAATTCAATAAAATCTGAAATACCAAAATAATACTTGTTTCATTTAATATCAGATATTAATTTTGAAAAGTCGTTAATTAAAAAATATTCCGGATTCCGCGACCATTGGCAACAAATTTCGGGGTTCCACAACCAAAATAGTTTAGGGACCACTGACTTAGCAGAACAATGATACCTGTTACACGTTAAGTTCAACCAGGTCAAAAACTTTTCGCTTGAAAATCAGTAGATTAATATACCAGTTCAAGAATCATTCTCGTCACTCAACAACGGTTTAAAATTACGAGATCTGTCGCCAGTAAAATTCATATTGCTCTAACTAGAGAAACTTTGGTTCAAACCAAACCAGAGTTTCCGTTAGTCATTAGTATTTTTAAATTCCTACTATTAGTTCATTAGTTAGATTTGAATCATGTATGTTCTACAACCAAGATGAAATATTTTTGTATTGGCTTCCCAAAACAGTACTTTTAATTCCATTTTTCAATTTATTTTCTAACTACAGTTTTGAATTTAATTTTTCTGACAGTTTCAGTTTAATTTTATGAGTATAACTTTTAATGATAATTTTCAATTAAAGTTTTACAGAATTACATTTTTATTATTTTTCAGTTATGATTTTTAACTATATAATTTGCAAATACACTTAAATCGTAATTTTAAGTTTAATGTTTATTTATTATTTTCAATAAAATTTTTCACTTTAATTTTTTATTTAATTTCCAACGGTAATTTTAATTATAATTTTTAATTCAGTCTTAATTACAATTTTTTATTTTAATTTTCTGTTTAGTTTCAATATTGTTTTTAACTTCTAATTATAATTTTTGGCTACAGTTTTCAATTTAATTTTTAATTATAAAACTTTCAATTTAATTTTTAACTATATAATTTTCAATTTAATTTTTAAATATATAATTTTCAACTTAATTTTTAATTATATAATTTTCAATTTAATTTTTTAAATTTTTTCATAATGCTTGATTTAAAAAAACTAAGTAAAAATATTTAACTGTAAGTACAAACGAGGAATTTAGGATAGAGTTACAGTGATTTCTTTAGAAATGAAATCAAAATAAGAAGTAACAGCACCAATCTATGTTAAAACATTTAGAGCAACTCTAACTGGTATCCATGTAATAAATAAATATAAAAATCATTAAATTTTATAAGAAATATTTTTAATTTTTAAAGATTTAATTGATATCTTCGTAAGTAATTATAAATTACATATTAGTTACTTAAAATGAAAATATTCCCAAACCTTTTTTAACTGATGTTTGTTATTTGTCACGGGCATGTATATTTTTTGTTTAACGTACCGGAAAGCGGCAAGGAGCTCATATACAGTAACCTCACTTTAATTCGGCATTCGATAGTTCAGTACATTCTATCATCCGGAACCTATCAAGTGACGCATCCCAAATTACAGACGTATTACTTGAATGCGCATCCCAAATTACAGACGCCATAACCTTGCCAGCCGACTGTTACGTTTTCCCAAGCTTTGGAGCGGTTTCATCGTGAGCAGTCCACTCGGATGACTGTCGATTGGACTTCGGAGTGAAATGATGGAGCCATGTTTCATCCATTGTCACATATCGACGCAAAAACTCGGGTTTATTACACTTGATCATCTTCAAACACTGCTCCGAATCATCAACTCGTCGTTGTTTTGGGTCAAAAGTGAGCTCGCGCGGCACCCACTTTGCACAGAGCTTTCTCATACCCAAATATTCGTGAATGATATGATGTACACGTTCAGTTGATATCTTTAGAGTGTCTGCTATTTCATTCAATTTCAATTGACGGTCATTCAAAATCATTTTGGGGATTTTTCTTAATGTTTTCGTCGGTAACAACCTCTTTTGGGCGTCCACTGTTCACCGTCTTCGGTGCTCATTTCACCACGTCTAAATTTAGCATACCAATCCTTGATGGTTGATTTTCCTGGGGAAGTGTCCGGAAACTCGGCATCAAGCCAAGTTTTTGCTTCAACTGTATTTTTTCCCTTCAAAAAGCAATATTTTATCAACACGCGAAATTCCATTTTATCCATTTTTTTTCACAATAACAAAAGTTGCTTCACTCAAAATGCTATAATTCACAAACTAATGATCCAACAGCTGTCAATTTTATGCGCGCATCTTTTGAGGAATAGGGCTAACTAAAAAACATATGGATTTAATTCTAGTAGCGCCATCTATGTGTCAGGCCGGGGACTTTTCAATTGACCTGTTATGTCGAAACCCCAATATATTTAAATACATATTTTAATCTCTAAAACATTTATTTAAAGTGATTTATCTTCGGTATCCCCGTTAAAATAATATATAGACATTCACTAATCCGACATGGATATGGTCCTGAACATGCTGCATTAAAGAAATTTTGCAACGGTTTCAAAATATCACTGTTTTCTTTTTTCACTTACAAAGGCACACTATATGCAGCAAAACACGATTTACAAGAAAAAGAATTTACTATTAAGGGTTCAAATGTGTTTGACGAAGATAAGAATCTTTAGTTTTGTTTAGAGTGACCAAAAATGAGGAATTTGAAATTATTGTAACTTTAAACTTCGTAAAAAAGATGTTGCAGTAAACTTTTTATCACACATGCAGTGGTTAGAATAAGGTCTAAAACTTCTAAGCAATAACGAAACATAAAGAAATGAAGACAAATTCAAAATATGCATAAGAAATCGTCATATATTTTTCTTTTTTTGAAAATTTATCCTGCGTTCTGTTGAGCTCTACAAATAATGCCTCAACATTTTATAAAATTGATAAATGTTTTGTATAATTGAAACCTAAACTTCTTTCTTTATGGTGACTGAGACACTAAAATGATCCAAAATTTGCTTCTTATTTTAATTTTGTTGTTGAAAAATAATGGGTGTTTCTCTAATTCCAAAGATGTATTATTTATAAAAATTTAATAAATACAATATTACAAAATATAAATTTAAATATGTAAGCAAGCGTGTCACGCCTTCGAGAAAAATATTTGAATTTGTGTTTCCCTCAAAATGTGTATTTTAGGATTCTGTTACATTTTCCTGAAAGTCTATTCAATCTCCTTGCTGACATTTTGCATATTATTAAATGAGGATATTTCTTATGTAGGGAATACAATTTTTTTACTAACAAACACCCGTAGATTTTAGATTTGATACAATATTTGCGTAAAAAAAATATGGAAAATTTCAATCATAAAGTTTTATAATTCGATTAAATATAATCTTTGAAATTATAATTATATTATATGTATAAATTTTGTATCTATATTTTCTCTGGAAATCTATATCCTCGTAAATACAGCGGATTTTTGCAAGATGCATCTAATTTTAAATACCGAATCAAACTATCAATTGCTCATTCATAATTTCTTATGTTTATAAATTTATATGATTTTTTCTCCATAAACAGATATATAAATACACAGATATCTGAATTTTAAAAAATGACTTCCGTATCTATTTTCATTTTAAAAAATGAGGATAGATTAAAATTGGCGTTAAAAAAATCTCGTTTTTCCTTGTCAAAGGTGACTCAGTTATCTTAAATCTGAGAAAAAATGAATTTTTCTCGAACAGCTATCTCCGAAGTTTATTTTGTAAGAGACGGAAAAAATAGTTTTTACAACAAATAATGACAGCAGACATACCAAGAGGAGTCTAAAAATACGCAAAATGAGTTCGTGTCTAATGCAGACTCAGTAAAAAAAAAAAATCTTCCTCAAAACCATATCATTCGAAATGGTGAAATACTGAGAGGATTCATGAACTCTAAAAATATTTAGAAAGGGATGTTATAAATATTTATACCTTCTTATCACAAAAGTTTACATGCATTCGGATGAACAAATCATGACACACTAGATAGATGTTGTTCTATTCTGTAAATAAACCTTGTATATGTCTCAATTATGGTAGCATTCGATAGCAAACACATATCAAAACAAATTATGAGTATACGTTTTGGGAATTTAGTGAAGTACATAAGACACATTAAAAAAATAAATTAATATAAGTAATTAGACAAATTTTTAAGTTTAATTAAAATAGAACAAACTTTTTTTAAAGACTAACAGTTAAATAAAATATTATGTTTGTCTTGAAAGTAAAATTCATTTTGAATGCACAGTTTAATATTCAGTAATTTTTCCGTTTCGATTCATGAAAGATTTTATGTATTCCAGATTCCAACTAATTTCATCTAGAATTCAATTAGCTTAAGATCAAATTAAATATTTATAAACGTAAATTATTCTTGGCAAGGAAACATTTATGTAGGGTGTAATATGGGCAAATCGCGAATTATTTCCCTTCAATTAACATCTAGGATTTCTTTCTGGTTTTATATTTAAATTTCCAGCTTCTTCCCAATCAAATAGAACTTAATACAAATTAAATAAACTTCGTAAGTAGAGTGAATAGATATAATCAAGTCGTATAGTTAAAAGTGACAGGGAATTGAATTGAAAATAATAAATGTTATGGTAATAAGAAGAATGTTAATGTGCGCAGAAGTATTCTGGAGTGTATAGTGGATTTCGTCAGATTTAGATTCAATGTAGTCGAAGAAATAGCAGACGTTAATTGCTTTATATTCCGTAAGCGCATCCTTTGATATAATATAGAACATATTAGTACTCTCGGAGAAGGAAAATAAACTGTTTGAGAGAAACCCCCACCCACACACACTTATTGGCGGATTAAATAAACATATATTTCAGACAGAGTCTATTATTTTATTTACTTAGTCTGCGGTCGAAATTATGTTTAAATTTAGATCTCGTGATTAAAATTTTAAATGATAGAATAGATTGGTAACAGTATGCCATCACAAGGGGAAAAATACTAAATTATGTAGAATTTGCGTTTATGAAATTTAATTCTAAATATAAAGATAAACATTAATTAGGGTTGGAAGACTGAAATAAGTGTTTGTACAGGTAATTGTATACACATCTTTAGATTAAGTTTATGTAAGGAATTAATTTTTAGAAATTTAAAAAATATTTGTATAAGCATAACTCTAAATTAAGTGTTAGATAAAATTATTTAACACCTAATATTAAGACAGAAATTTGAACAGCATGTTCAAACTTCAAACTTGTTACCTACCTTCAAACTTCAACCCTTCAAACCCTTTAAAACTTCAAACTTGTTACCTGTCAATACTCTCGATCATAAGTTATTTAAAAAAAATTAAGCTTTTAATAATATTTTAATTTTACGTTAATAAAACTAATCGTGACGATATACATTCTAAAAATAAAACAAGCTGATGACATATTTAAAGAGAACACACTATATTTTTTCTATTACTTCCATACGTTAATTGTCTAAGATATATAATTGATATCTATATTTGATCATCTTCGATGTTTCATAGGAAATAACTATGAAAATTCTTCATTTGTAAATTCTGGTATGCGTTGTTTTGATAAAACAGTTTTTGATTCAGTTATTTATGATATACATGTTGCATATTTTGTTTATCTCCCTTTATTCTCTCTTATATTATGTAGAAATCCATTTATATTGCCTAATTAAGCATATTGGTGGAGAATTGGCACCTTAAAACTTGTTTAACCCTGCTATTCGGTCCAAGGCTGTACATACATTCTGCATTTACTAGGTATCCATTTATCTTTTAATTTCTTTTAATGAATATGCCTTTTCTTACTATTTAACTTATCTGTTCTGTTCAAACTTTGTTAGATATAATTTTGATGTATTAAACTTAGGTAAGTGTGTGTGTGTGTGTGTGTGTTTTGTTATATTGTTTGTTAATCAAGGGGGAACAATGCAGGTACATGAAGCTGTTTAAAATAGTCTATAGGGTTTTCATTCAAACAAAACGATTTTAAAAGATGAGATTTTATTGAACCATATATATTGTGAGAGCATTTACTATATAGATTCATTGATTATACATTTAAAGAACATCGATCGCAACGTCTTTCTCTGTTGGTCGCACCTCTTCCATCTATTTACCCGCTAACCGTGCTTTGCGCCTTTGTTCGACCTTCGTATTGCCCGGTCCGAGATAATTGAGTAGTCTCAAAGAAAACATATATATATATATAGTATATACTCTCTTTCTCTATATGATTACATTTTGAGATATATACAGCATCGCAGCATCCTAAGGT
>BMAW01028935.1:0-16714 GCA_019974015.1 Nephila pilipes | reverse complement strand
AAATTAGAAAGTGCAATTTTTCATTTCAAATTGTGGGAACTTTCATTGTCTGCGAGCAATTAACCGTAACTAAGCCTGACCACCTACCGAAACACAACAATTGTCACCAAAGGAGTAAACAGAAAGTAATTTCATGCAAAGGACGTGCACCTATTTCCTATATCGAATCACGTAAATCTTACAAACCTACATTTGCATGAATTTAGCTTAATTGGAACCATCTGTTAGCCGGAGAGTCTACGATATCCTTCAAGATTAAAGAACACCGCTGTGAAGTCATTTTAAAACATGGTCGCTCTCCGAGTTGCTAACGTTTCCTTTCTTTTTGCTTATAATATGTTAATGCGATAGATGATAACGTTGTGTTTGCGATGGACAACGCCCTTCAAACTGTGTCTAGACAACGATGTACCCCAAAATGAACAGACCTAGTTATGCAAATTGATTCTCCCCTTACCAGGTGCACAACGGATGCATTGTGGCAGATGGTGAAGATGGTCAGTTGCTTCGTTTATTACGCTGGAACCAGACTCTGCATAATTAAATGAATATTTTTCTTGTTCTGTGAAGTCTCAGGCCCCCAAAGTAGACAGATGTATAATGGAAAAAGACTATATATCTTTTTCGTTGTTTTTCGAGAAAATGTAGTACAGATACAAAACACGGAAATTTCAATTTATAGTGCATTTTAATTATACTATGTCTTTTAATTTGTAAGTTGTTGAATTTTATACTCAGTTCTTAATTTTTTTTTCTGAATTTAAAAAGAACTCATTTGGGTACTCCTTGGGGTAGATTCGAATTTTAGAACTCCTTGGGGTAGATTCGAATTAAGCAAATCATCAAAACACTTAAAAATTAAATTTCTGTAGAGGAAATAGTAAGGAGTAAAATAAAACAAAGAAAAAATTTAATAGACTGTAATTTTTCTATTTTGCTAAATAAAGACAGGTAGATTATACTGTTCAATAATTCTTAACTGGTAGGGGATTGGAATGAAATTTGCCAATATCTTTACTATAAACAGACTTTTCTTTATCTCATAAGAAATGAGAATCCTTGAGTTAGAGGATATCCATTGCTTAAGATTGGATATTCTATTTTTTTTTATATAGTTTCTACATCTCTGAAAGCAAATGGAAGCCTTCATTGTTAAAAAACTAAATATTTAGCCCAATTTAAAGTTAATTTTAATCCAAGATTTAATATTATTATTAATTTATTGGACTACAATTAATGTTAATAGCAAAACCGTCTATTTTTGTATTTCTTCATTCTTATTTTCAAAACATTTCCAATCATTTAGCAATAAAAATGCTAGCAGTTTGTGAAAATAGAATGAAAATATATTATTTGACCATTTTCTCAGGGTGAGAGAGAGAGAGAGAGAGAGATTATCTAATATTAGTAAATATTCATTTACTAAAGATTTTCAGAAATAAATAAAATTTTATAAATTGGGAATTTCCACCAAAAAGATGTGAAAATAATATTGCATGCTGTCTTATCAATCATGCATATTCACAATGAAAATTATACAACCTGCGACACACAGTTTAAAAAAGTTTCACAGAATTTTCTTTATTCAAATTTATTATTTATGATACATAAGTAAAAAAAAAAAGTTAATTTTATTTACAGTTTTGAATCTAAATTTAAGGACTAAAAATTGTGAAGTATTAAATGTCTGATGTCATGAACGTAAGCTTCGTGGGGAAGCAATGTTAAATTCAGTTTTTAAATTCAAGTCCTGTTGTCATCAAAGACTTGTTAACAAGACCCAATTTCAAAGTCGTTATGTTGCATAGTGTGGAAGTTAGAAGAGTAAGATAAACGTGGTACAAAATTACGAAATTCATCGCTAATTGTTTTTGTACAGCTAGTGCTACAATACTTTTCTAAGAAATCTGAATTCTTAATAGCATCGTTAAATTAGGTGAAGCTCCCTTATTTGAAATAACGCTGTGACTACAAAATAAAAAATGAGCACCGTTAATTTTAAGACTCAAAACTATTAAATTAAAATTTTCTAACAACTGGAAATATCAAACAATACGACTTTACCGATTTTACGAAAATATTCTAAACGACAACCGAATTTAACATTATTTTTGACTTCAATAAATATTTCATAAAATAAATTTTTAATACTCTAGTACATTTATTATTCTAGTTAAAGCATTTATAGTTATTTGTATAATCCTGAGAATAATACATCATATCACTTGCAGTCATCAAACAATCTTTACTCTAAACAAATAACTGGTCACGTAGCGATTTCGGCAGGTGCCAAAATAATTCAGACATCGATTGGCAATAATAAATAAAACAGCAACATTACGAAAAGCTGTGCCTGTCTTGTTAGGGATTTATCTTGAAACTGACAGGAATTTTTTCTTCCCTTTTTCCTGAGAATAATCTCTAATCAACAGGTAACGACGATCTTATTTTTATTATTTTTGCTTCTCGCAAATGGATCGTCTTTTCCTGTTATGCAAATCGAGCGGAGGCAGGTGATTTTCTTGTTCTCGGTATTTATGTTGTAGATATGGCTCCGTGTACACAAAGAAGGAATATTTTCAAACATTTTTGCTTTTTTTATCCTTAGCGTCAAGAGCTCTTCCTGTCTGCCTGTCCGTCCAGCACCTTTTGTCTAATTGCCCTCTTGTCGTATGTCTTTAAATGCAGTGGTGATTTTTGCGATAGAACATCTGCACTTGTGTTTAACGTAATAAATTGCAAAACATGGACGGACTTCTTAATTACCGAGTCAGCTTTAGTGTGCTGAATTGACGTTTGGGCTTTCTCTTAATTGTTTTTTTCTTACGCTTTGTTTATTCTCGCTAACAGAATAGTTGTGGTTTGGAAAATTGACAAAATAATTATCAGACAATTATTAAAATGCATTCGTCTGTCTTCTTCTTCTTTTTAAACAGATTTCTTATCGGATAAGTCTTCAACTAACTTGATTGGCAGGCGTAGTTTAATTGAAATGTTATTCAACAAAATAGAAAATTAAATTGATTTTCTTTAAAGCACGATTCTGTCAATTATTAAAATGATGCATGATCAGTCGAACTCTTACAGTTTCATTGTGGAATATATAAAGAATTATTATTTTATATTGTTTTATTATTTTGCTTTAATAACTCTGTAATTGGAAAAAAGATTCAGATTTGTATGTAATATTTGTTCTTTAATTTTTTAATGCTTTTTTACTGTACTAAAGAATATCCCACGTTTTATTTTAAAACATTTTAAAAACAAACTTTTAAGATATTTTATTAATTAATAACAATTTTATACAAAATTAATCAATTTAATATATAACTTAGTTTTATATTGTAGCAAAATTTATAAAATTTTATTGCATTGCTATTGCAATAACATTTCCAAGTAAAACAAGTGGAATTAAGAAAATTTTGTTTTTAAAAGACATTTCAATTTCTTAAATATTTATATTTTTCGAAACCTTTCTTTTTAATTATATTTAACACTGAATAACTATATGAATGTAAAACTTAATTCTAAAACTCCAGAGGATTTTTAATTTTTTTCTCAGGTAAACTTTTATTTTGAAAAGGTAAAATTAGAACATTTTAAAATACTTATTCCAGGTCTCTAATAAAACTATTGCGCAATATATTTCGAATATATATACTATAAGGGTGCTTAAACAAGATTAAATTTAAGCTACATTTAACCAATTACGATTACATTATCAACTGAAAATAAGTGTAAATAAATATGACTAGAGTAACTGATGCCAAATTTTGTTTTCAAATTATCGCAAAATCTTCATTTCTGTCAAGCCTTTCTGAACGGATAAATACAACCAAAATTTGGTTCAGAAAAAAAAATTCTTTTGATAATTGCTTTTGTCTTGTAATTCTACAATTATTCTGAAAGAAAGTATGATTTTGTGTATCACCAAAAAAATTCATTTTCGTGTCATCATGTTCTGTTACATAACTTTTTGTGTCTAATTATCGATGATCTAAGGGTTATTCAATTAAAATATCAATGAAATTTGTGACGATGGTATATTTCTATTCGCCTCTTGTGCCATTGCTAAACTAAATATGCTAACACTAAAGAATCAATAAGTTATGCAAGAAGACGTTAGACAGATTTCATACACTATATTTATTCCCCATTTTAGTACTATAACGACAAATGAACACCAACTCTTCAAAATAACGCCCTAGATGTATTTGCCTGTCTCACTAATACCAAATTAACGGAGACTTACCAAAACGTCGAAGCTGATGATGACTCGACTTTTAGGCTCCACTATGCCGTCGATAACTTGCAGCAATTCTTGATTTAGACTACGACTCTAGGACAACTGCTCAAAGCTAGAGTCACTCGACTTCTATCGTGTGTCTCGCTTTCCTTATATACTTTTCTATCTACCTCACTTCATTTTATTTCTACCTGCCTTTAATTTAAATACTCACGTTTCATTTTGGTTGGGAAGAAATTGTTATTTATAGCAATCAATCTTAATTAAAAGTCCCCAAGGTTAGTGAAGAAAAAACCGCGATTAGCCCAACGTCTCAAATTTGTAATACTGAAACTGCATGTTTTTTAAATAACTACTTCCATTTTTATCGATGTTAATTTTCATTCTTCAGCATTAAAAGTATTATTTAAATTTATCCACAATTATTTATATTATTTTATCGCTTTCTCTTTAAGTATATATATATATATATATATATATATATATATATGTGTGTGTGTGCGTATTATTGTGTGTGTGTGTGTGTGTGTGTGTAAAGATAAAGCAATGGATTTTCATTAAACACTTACATAAAAGTAAGGACCAATTAAATCAAAATCAACAAAAAAAACATTTATAGAACTAAGTAAAAAGATGATTTGAATCAAGTTTGAGAACTAAAGTAATTTAACCCTAACAAAATGAAAATATGCATATTCAGACTGGGATGATTGATGGTTAAAACTAAGTTCTATATTTAAACCTCCCCAATGCATCTTGTTGGGTAAAAATGGATTACTCCAAAATTCAATTTGTAATTTAAAGAAAAGAAACAATAAACAAAGAAGAAAAATTGATTGGCGAGATATCTCAATTACTAATTATTTTCAAAAACAATAGTTTTCCAAACTAAAAAAAATATATTCTTCACCTAAAAACTTTCAAATTAAATTTTTTAAATCAAAAACCATCTATTAAATTATCCAATTAATAATTATCCAATTAAAAATTATCCTTTTAAAAATATCCAATTGAAAATTTAAGATTTTTTTCGAAACAATAAAACATTATAATTAAATATTTCCAGTTAAAGATTTAAAACTTTAAAAACTACATACCCGAATCCATGTTTTTCATGAAAAAACAATTCAAATTTCACAATTGTAAAGGCAAAAAATCATATCTTTGACAAGTATTCATGAACCTTAGTATAATAGGCTAAAGAACTTTTTTAAATGATGATGTCCACCACCATGCACTGTTGCCAGATAAAATTTGGAAGTCAATAGTACTTAACTAATTTGAGTGTAAAAAGTTTCACTATAGAATATTTAATAAAAATCCACCATTAAACCAATAATGACCAGAAATCATATTAAATGATACATAAATCAGAATTTTATTTGTTATAATTATTTGAAATTCAACTGAGTGAAATATGTGTCTGTAAATGTGTAATAATTCAAAAAATCTTTCAAAATATCTTCACAACTAGACCACTAACTCGCTGTCTTTGTGATCCTAATGTTGTGCGGTGGATTTGTTTTGAAACAATAAATTCATGAATGTCCTGAAGGTATACCCATAAGCATAAAATTAACCTTTTGAATAAGTCCGTAAATCAGAAGATATTAGGATCACTTATTCCATTTTAAATCTATAATTAACTTTTAGATCATTGCAGATTCTATCCTTAAATTCCCTAAGGCCTCTTAGGCATACTATATTTGATAGCTATTTTGATAATAAAGTTATCTAGATCCTTACATATTTCATTTTAGGTATATATATATATAAGTATTTTCTATACTTTTACTAGTGTGACGTAAATAAATTACTCAAACAACGATTAAATGTCAATCAACTAACTGTTTGGTGATAAAGCAGAGTTACAGATGTTTGTGAAGATCCTTAATCTTTATGCGTGAACTCGCAGGAACTGTACAAAACCATTCAATGCCATCTAACATATTCTCAAACAGTCACGCTTAGGAGTTCAATCTCAAGGCGAAAATCCTATAGTCTAGATTTAATAAGATAAATTAATGAAATTAGAAAATCGGAACAAATAACCCTCTGGAAAGAGATTTCCTTTGAATTGCCTCACAACTCGCCAGAACACCTAAAATGATTGGCGAGCGCTGCGTTTCGAATATCAACTTCCCCTAATGGCTGTTGCATTATGCAATATCTCTCAGCGCACACTGGAAATTGGTGTAGTTGCAGTACGCTGTATACATCACAACGTATTTGCAATGCAGTGTCATCATTAGCAGGATATTAACGGGGGCTTCAGATCTTGTCTCAGTATCATTACGTCCTTTTTTTTTCTAATTCTAATGATAGAAGATGTTAGGTGAATCCTCGTCTAGAGATTACGCCCTAGGCAATCTTTGGATGATTTAATCTTAAAGGACAAAAGTGTATAAGAGACTATTTAATTTGAAGTTGATTCTTTAACTTAATTTTATCTTGAAGATTCCTTAGAAGTATTTGATATCTTCATGTTAACGTTAATGGTGATCAAATGTACATTGATCATTTAATAAATAATGTGAAATCAATTTAAACGCGAAAGACTGGTTAGTTAACAAATTAACTAATGTAATGAATTTGAAACTACATTCATTCCTCGTTTAATTTCTTCATTTACATATATTTTAGATATGATTTTTATGTTGTTTTTATTGGTATTTATCGTCTTTTTAGTTAAATATAGTAAAGCAATAGTCAACATATTTGAAGTGGTACTTATCCTAACAGTTCTAAGAAGAGTTGAAATTTTTGAGCAATTGTATTTATTGAAAAGCTATTAGGTAAATTAATAAAACAGATAATCTATTGCATTCATTATATATTTGATATAATACAATATTTACGAGTATATAGGATCTGAATGAAATACTTTGTCAATGCTTGGTGAAATTCGGATTAATGAAATAAAGATGTGTAAATCTGATATATCTACATTTGACCAGTGTTTGTAAATATTATTCTTTTTCTTTTATTAAATGTGTATCAGTTGTAAAATCCTTATAAATATGATTTAATTCATTGCTAGAAGAGAAAAAGTAAACTATTTTTTACATAGACAAGCACTTTCATACAAATTTATGCATAAAATTTTCATGATGTTAATTTTTGGTCTAATCATTCATTTTGTGTTGAAAAAGGACCTGATAGTTGCTTTTTTTTAAAGTCAAATGAAAAGCAAAATTTCACAACATCCAAAATTCTTGTTTGTTTTATCTCAATTATTATATGTTAAAATTTTTTTTTTTATAAAATCCCTAAGAAGCTGATAAAACAATATTTCCAGTATATAATATTTTGATTTAGTTGCAAAATTCAAAAAATTTGAAATAATTTTCAGGAGAAGGTTAAAAAAAGCTTTTTTTTTCCCAAACAAGTTACAAGTTCATAGAAAAAGGTTTAACTCTTATTTTTTTGCCTCTTTTTACTGAACAAAATAAATCCATTTTCTGAAAACTCAAATTGTTTGAACACGGGACCCTTCTCAAAAAACGCTGAAGATTTGGAATCCAGCAAGTATTAAAATAATGCTTAAAATTTCTATACCTTTATGTTACATAAAAAGATGTGAAATGAATTAACAAATTATCATTGAAAGGTATGCAATGAGAAAAAAAATTTAATTTCTGCAATTAGGGAAATTAAAAATCAAATTATTGCAGATTTCATACAAAAGGTCAAATCAAAATTTGCAAAAGTAATTAAGTTTCTGTGAATTATGGTTTGAAGAGTTCAAGTTTCATTTTTTTTTCTGTCAAAAAACTGTATGTCTAATATTCTGTGAAGCAATGATTTAGTTTCTATGTAATGAGTATTTCCTTCAAACTGCTATATTTTGAAATGAAATAGATACTTACTTAACCATTATATATATATATATATATATAACGAAAACTTATTTGGATTAAAGTCATAGGGAACTTTTATTAGATTTCTTTAATTCCGGGATTAGTTATCAATTACGACCACAGGTTTTTAATTTCAATTCCCGCTTCGGGTAAAAAGAGGACGTTCCCTTTCCTTTGGCATGTTAAGTTTAATTAAGTGTGGGAATTTAAGAAGTTTATGCGTTAAATATTACATCGTCTGACTTCTGCAATGTAAAATTTAACACTGTATTCAAGCATCTTATCTCGTTCCTTCTATACAAGATGTTTCGAGTGCCGTGGATTCTCAGATATGTCTTAATCCCAATAACCTGCAGCCCTTCTTTTCCCTGCTATCCATGGTAATATCAATGGAGAATATGTTTAAGTTTTAGAATGTCTACTATCTCTGCCATGACTAGAGCATAATTTAAGCACGTTGGGATGTATTTCTGAGAAAACCAAGAGAATTTGCATATTTTGTCGAATTTCATGAAAATAATTGAGCGAAATATAAAAATACTGCTTCAAAACAAATATGCAAATCTTGTACGTCGAATACGCAAGCGTGTACGTGGGGGGGAGGGGGGGAACTAGTCGAAAAGCCGTATATGTAAGAGCGCGTGTCAAAATCCGCATTTTCGTTCGTTAGCACATTTCACCTAATTTCTTGGTGTTTTTCGCAGCAATGACTTAAATTAAAATTCAAACAGTAAAAATGAATAGCCCCCAACGTTTAGATATGGAATGAGGTGGCGGATTGTGGGTAGGCTAAAAGCAGGCCAATCTCAAATCCAGATTTGCAGAGATTTCTACTTACTGTCCAGCGTCGTGCTCAACTTATGGAAACAGTTTAGAGGTACCAGATACGTCGAGAGAAAGCCTGGACAAGATCGTCCAAGAACCACGACAGCCAGAGAAGATTGCTATTTGTCCATTATAGCGAGGCGTAACAGGGTTGCTACAGCTTCTCAGGTCTCTCATGAGTTGTTTGTGGCCACAGGAACCCGAGTTTCAAGGGTGACTGTTTCTAGAAGACTTCATGAGAGAGGGCTGTTTGCGTTCCGCTCAGTTCTGCAAGCAGGAGAGTCTGCTTAAAATGGTGCAAAGATAATAGAGTTTGGAACATAGATCAATGGGTGACTGTTCTCTTTACTGATGTGTCCCGGTTCAGCCTAACCAGTGATTTTCGCCGTACTTTCATATGGAGAGAACCAGGGACCCGCTACCTACCCTCCAGTATCCGAGAAATCAATCTTTACGACAGCGGAAGCTTCATGATCTGGCCAGGCGTCGTGTTGGATGGTTTCACAACCCTCCATGTCTTTGAAAGAGGCACTGCGACTGCTGAGAGGTATAGGGATGAGGTCTTGGAGCCATATGTTCACCTTTTTAATAGTGCAGTTGGTCCCGATTTTCTTTTAAGGGATGACTACGCGAGGCCAGATGGAACTCATCTGGTCAATGAATTTCTGGAATGGGAGAATATTTGCTGGAGAGATTGACCAGCCAGATCTCCAGACCTTAATCCTATAGAACATGCTTGGGACTCTCAGGGAAAGGGAATTGCAATTCGCAACCCCTCTGGAAGAACCATCCACGACTTGAAAGCGGTGCTGAACGAGTGGGACCAATTGCCACAGGAACTCATAAACTCCCTTATTTCTAGCATAAAATCACATCGCGAGGCCTATATATCTATCTGTAAGAGGGCACTATATCCCCGATTAACCCTTTTTTTTTGTTCTATTCTCCAACTGCTGTTTCATATTTTGTTACTCCGAGGAGTGTTACGCACGATCATGCGTGTGTATTATAGCTGTTAAATGGTTATTTTTTATTATTATATCAACCCTATGTACACACCAAATTTCATTAAAATCTGTTCAGTAGTTATAGAAATAATCGACCAAATCGGAAAATTCTCTTAATTTTGAACACCAGTGTACGTATATTTTAGGAGCGATCTGAACACGTACATAATAGCATATATTTGTTTCATCCACGTATTTCGAAAAAATTTAGAGTTTCTTTACTTAAATCTTCCAACATATATGAATGTATAAAAAGAAAGTGAGCGATAGGGGGACCACTTAAGGCTCCCGTCTACCCGCCATTTTGATTTCGTGGATGCAATGTTAATCCTATGGAATTTTGACTCTAATTCTCACATCTTTATTATTTGATCTATTTGAATGCAATAAAGTGCATTTGAAAGGGCAAAAAATAATGAATGCTTCTGTGGAATTACTTTTTTCCTAAGATTCTTAAAAAATATTTTTATTCTTATTCTAATTATTCGTTTTTGAGTTTTCGGGTCTTTAAAGAATATTTTCAAATATTCTTAAAAATCGGAGGAAAAAAAGTAATTCCACAGAAGCATTCATTATTTTTTGCTCTTTCAGATCCACTTTATTGCATTCAAATAGATAAAATAATAAAGATGGGAGAATTCAAGTCAAAATTCCATAGGATTAACATTAAACTGATGAAATCAAAATGGCGGGTAGACGGGAGCCTTAAATTAATATTCTGTGTGAAATCAAGAAAACCTTAGTAACATCTCTTATTACCAGTAACAAATGGCACATGGTACTCATTGTCAATACGGAAAATGCGACAGAACAACTATGTATGTATTTCTATTGTCGTAGATGTCATTATATTCTGTAAACATGATTCATGCTCGATTTGTTCAGTATGAAGATGATTTTCTGTACGCGTGTTTTACTTTATTTCATTTTATCCAATTCTCAACTTAAAAATCAGTTTAAGTATCACACAACATGAACATAATACCCCACACAGTCTATTATAAGATTGTTCACGAAAATTGCTAGTCACTTTCCTTCTTCCACTTCCCTCGCAGCCTCGTTAGCAAGTGGTCAAGGTCGCGAGCTCATGGCTGAATTTGTTTCTTTCAAGCCATGGGTTCAAGTCCTGATGCCATTAAGGATCTATCGTATAGCTGGCTTATTAATGCACGTTAAATCTGTCGAGGCTATAAGTTCATCCACTGCCGTGGTGTGGAAGTTAAGAAAGGGGATCCCAGTTCAGATGTTGTCATCATTTGATCGAGCTTCAAAATTATTAAGTAGGCGTCAATAGCCCTCGTACTGCTTCTAAGTGTGGTATTAATGAACAATCAATCAAATATCCCCACCACCTTGCAATTTTTTTTTTCTGTAGAGTCCGACCCAATAATTCATGGAGATAAATATAGCTGTATTAAACACACACGCTCATACGCATTTTAATAAGACATATTTTTCATCATCCATTATAACTTGAGTATAACCAAATTTATAAATTACTACTATCTAAGTGTTACTCATATGTGATATTTTAGAAGTAAACATTTTTCAAAGACCTTAGAAAATGTTACTGAAAAGTAAAAACTCAATTCGAACAAATTATCTGAGAACATTTTTTTCAAAAACTTCAATTTAAACTATTTTAATTATGCTGTATAGTTTATTTTCAGTTAAAATTCATTTCTCACTCATTAAGGTTTATATATGAAAGGTAAATTTATTTTGAATTTTTATTTTAAAAATTCGAATTTGTTAGCCAAAAAATCCCCCTTTTTTTACGAAATTATCAATATTAAAGTTAACTGTGCAACTCTTGTCTTGTATTTATAACATAAGTAACAAGATGTTAACAAAAATATCATTTTTATATGGTTACATAATACACGCACATGATTTTCAACATTTTTACATTATTTTTAAAACATTAGTTTTTAAGTAAGTTAATAATTACATTATATATATGTATATGAAAATGCTTTTTGTACGAGCACTTAAGATGTAATATATGCTATAACTTGGCTCATTTTCAAAAGTTTCTGATCTTAACTACTTGCATTACCATATTTCATGACAGTAAATTTTACATAAACTCGAAATACGAAATAAATGCAGCGTATGATTTAACTTTTTTTGTATTCCTATGAGGAATAATTCTACAAATGGTTTAAAATTCTTCTTATAAAACATTAGTGCCTTCCCATTTAATTCCTTCATAGAAAAAGGATGTTCTATAACAGATGAAAGGATTGTTTTTACCGTTTTCTTATAATTAAAATTCGAATTAATCTAACATTTAAATTCTCTCTTCTAGTTTTGTTCTTTTATAAAATTCGTAATATCTCCATTATTATTCGTCGTAGAAATACAATTAAAACTGATTGGGGAAGTCAAAATTATGAAGCAATTTAAAATGACATAAATGACCTTCTCTTCGATTTGCGACCATCATTGTGGCCGAGGTTATCTAGTGGTTATGGTCACAGACTAGCAATTGGTTTTGTTTTCGTTGAGTCGGGGATTCGAACCCAAATGTCACTAAACCCGTCGTTTAGAGAGGCTAACGCATGAAAAATCTGATCGAGTTCCCTTCTCGTTAACGTGGGGTGGAAATTTGGAGAAGGAAGTGCCATCTCAGGTGTCATCCTCGTCACATGACCGAGGTTGAACATTACGAGGTCCTTCACCAATAGTCCTAGTGTTGCTTCTTTTTTTTTTTTTTTTTTTTTTTTTGACATTAATAAGCAATGAAATCAAAATCATTCATATTACACCTATGAGCACTTACTACTGCAGAAATGGGTTGGGGGGGTAGTGGGTGGCTTACCTTTTTTAAGGAAATAATGGCTATGAATACTGCATGCATTATAGGAGAAATTGTAAGAACTTTTTCAAAGAAATAATTTTTTTATATATGCATACGAGTTTTAGTAATTATTTACTATTTTTGCGTAACATCATTTCACGAAAGGCGGGGGGGGGAGAGATTTTTGTTTACAGTGCATATTACATATTTTCGAAACTATGTACAATAATTATACGTACATAGATTGAAGCCTTGTACATTTTTTTTATTTTTATAATACATATTTGATTTTTAACGGTTTTCTCGTATATTTCCCTCCAGCTAACTTTAAGGCCTTTTCTATAACGTTATTTGATTTAAAACTCCAACTTTCAGATAAACGCGACTGATGTTAATTAGCACTGCTATGCATTAATTTAGTGTAATGAATAAGGAAGTAGAGAGATATCAGAAAATTGTGATTGCGAGATTGGATGTGTTATTATACTGCGAGAAGTTCGTATTTTAGATAGCTTCGTGTGCACACGACATTAGTTTCAGTAGGTTATTTGGTTGTCTGTGACTGAGATTGAAGAAAACTCTAGTATTATTGTATCTGACTCGGACCCACTTTTAAAGTTAATGGCACAAGAAAGTTTTTTTCTCCCTATTAATAAAATCAGTACTGAATTTTGATTATTTTTGGAAAAGAATAAACAGAGTTTAAATATTTGATTGCATGATAATTCATTTGATTGATTACTTGGTGATTAAGATTTTATTGGATTTTGAAGGCTCAAATAAATAGGAGAGAAGACGGGGTGTCATAGAGTGAAAGTAGTAAGACAAATATGAATGCAATTTATGATCTGTTCGTTGAAACGTAACTTAAAGTTTCAGAGTCCTTATATAACAATACGATTTTCGATTAAAATATATTATACTTGCGCGTTTGTTTACCGAAATTAACAGTATATAGGATATAATTTGTAATTATATATAAGGCTCGTGTATCATTGATTACGGATATAGAACATCTTACATATTCTTAAAAATAAATCTGAAAATTTCTTGGCTAGTCCGTCGAAGAAACAAACTTGCATGAGTCTTTAAAAAAGAAGAACGAATTCTAAAGTTTTATTTTATGTTGACAAACCTCTTTGATAACTCAGTCGTAATAATAGATAAAAAAATTAGCAATAAATAAATAACAAATCATATCTCTAAGATGAAGACTCGTATCTTAAAATGTTTATTGAAATTCTTTTTATTCGATGGACGACATGATTTGATATAATTAGAAGAGATATTTCATAATTTAATTGAAGCCGCGGTAGCTTAGTGGTCATGGTCGCGGAGTAACGGTCGGAGGTTTTCGTCGAGTCGTGGACTCGAGCCTTGATGCCACTTTAGACCCGCTACATAGCCGGGGCTGATGCACGATAAAATCTGTTGATGCTGAAAGATCTCCCGTTGGCGTGATATGGCAGTTTGGAGATGGAGGTTCCAGCTTAGGTGTCGTCCTTGTCATTTCGCCGAGACTCAATATTACTTGTTCCATCACCTATTTAGAACTTTTTTAAAATTCCTGTCACATATATTTTCTGCTCTGTAAATATATTGCAAGCTATTTACTTTTGATTTCGAAATTATTTAATATCTTATTTTCTTTTGTCAATAAATGCTGAGTGCGGGGGTGATTATCTCCCAGGAGGTCGGTTTGTAGCTCTAAACCCCTTTTGTAAGCTTGGTTCTTTTGGGTATTCTGCCAATAGCTCTCATACTGCTTTTTGTGCAACGCTCATAAAACCATTCAATCAAGCAATTAGTCAATCATAATTTAATTACATTTTCTCACCAAGGAAGTGATAATTCAGAATTTCTCTTTTTATTTCATAAATTATTAACAATGATTTTATTAGGTTCCTACTTATATTGTTTGAAATATTTTAGTCCCTATCAATATATATATTTTTTTATTAATAAGACTTAAATATTTTTAAATCTTTAAAAGTCACCATTCCATAAATATCTTATTTAAAAGTGAAAAAAGGGTGTCTATCAGAAATTTGATTATTGAGGTAAATTTTCAAAAAAAAAAAAAATACTAAGCATATTCCCTTATAATTAAGGGGAAATAACAAAGATTAACCACTACTTAAGAAAAAAAAATGCTGTTTCTTCCTTGAAGAAATGGAGTTATATATATACATCTCTCTCTCTCTCTCTGTGTGTGTGTGTGTGTGTGTGTGTCTTACTTTAAAAGTAAGTAAAAGTGTTAGAACGATTTGGTAGTTGATAATAAATGACAAAAGTGCATAGATTGAAACTTTGTTTGTTTGAAAGAAACGAGAAAAATATGGTTCATAAACTAATATTAAATTAAAATGAGTCACAATTTACGACATTGAACAGAAAAGAATATTATACAGCATTATCTTTCTGTAACGTTATTTTTCTTTAAAAGAATTAATTAAAAAAATGAAGCTAAAATTTACTGTTTTCGCTTTATATTTAAGCTTAAAACTTCAAATTTCTTCTTATCTAATGTATTATTAATTTTGATCATTCGAATTTCTCTTTTGATGTTTCCGGTAACGTTTTCTATTGAACCATTTAAATATTTAGTCTTTTGATGTAACATTCATATTAATAAGTGTAACTTTTAATTGTTGAAAGTCCAGTAGTAACTCTTGTAAGGGACACCTTTATTCAAGGGACAATCTTGTTGGTCCCGGACCCTTTGAATAGGATATGAATTTACCACTTATTAGAGGACACCTCAATTTAAGGGACAAAATGTCTGGTCAGGTGGATGTCCCTTATTGGGAGATATTACTGTATTGATAAAAAGCGCGAGTGCTTTTTCTTTTTGAATATAATGAAGTTCTCATTTCCTTTTTCTTTTTGATTAATACCGCTTAAAGTTATTTCGTGTAAATTAATAATCGTAAGCAAAAATATTGCAATTATATATAACACAAATAGAGAAATTTCCCCTTAAATAGAGATGTGTTTTAATAAGAGGTAAATTTATATACTATTCATGGAGACCGAAATCAACTGAATTGTCAATTAAATAGAGAAGGACTGCTGTACTTTCAACATGCTCAAAAATAGCTACTTCATACTGTTTCAAAGAAATTCTAGGAATAATGTGAAACTAAAATTATAAACTGCTTCTCTCAAAAGTGTTGATATTTCTATATGCCCTATAATTGATATATACAACGGGCACACATGATTGTTTCCCATTTTTTGATAAATAATCAAATAAATGATTTGTTTTCAAAAATATTAAGGAAATTTCTACATTTATAATTTAAAAAGGTTAAAAAAAAAACCAAAAATACCTCACACGTAAAAATTACTTGAGTATTTTGTAAGTTAAATTTAATTCAAATGTCTCGGCTCTTAAATGGAATAAATAAAAATTTTATACATAAAATAAGAGTAATTAATATAAATACATGAAATGAATAATATTGATTTGATTATTTTGTTAGTCTTATTTTAAAATTATAAAATTAGTTAAGTTTTCAGGCTGAATAGGCGTGGTCGAACTACAAAACTATTTTATACTTAGTTTCATATACATTATATTTTATGCTACATATACACGCATATATATGTAGTACAATCTTCAAAGGGGATCATTTTCTTAAGTTGGCCTAATTTTTAGCCCTGGTACAGATATCTCATTATATTCAATGGAGGAAAATATCAATCTCTTTATATTGAATTCCTCCATTTGTAGTATTCTTTTTCTTTTTATTGTTTTTTTTTTTTTTTTTCAAATTGATCTCTTAGCATGCCAATTTGAGTCTATTATATTATAATAAAAATATGGGGAAGGCTGTGATATTTAATTTTATAGTTTTATTCTTATAGACTGATTAATTATATTAATAGACATTTAAAAATAAATAAGATAAATTACACCCACCCACACACACACACACGCACACACACACACACACACACACACACACAC